>CAEGAD010079474.1:0-21338 GCA_903067055.1 Poeciliopsis paucimaculata | reverse complement strand
TCATTTTTATCAGAGAACATAACTTTGGACCACTGAGCAGCAGCCTACTCATTTCTCTCTTCAGCTCAGGTGAGACAGAAATGAAGAAAGTGATCATTTCTATTGTGATTGAGATTGATTAAATGAATGATCCTCCCATGATAAGGTTGAACTGCCAGTCTCTCCCCCTCCCCAGCTTGCGCTTAAGGGCAGAATACAACAGCTGAAACCCATGTCTTACATATGTCTGTGTGTGGTGGTTCTTGAAGCACTGACTCCAGCTGCATTCCATTCTTTGTGAATCTTCCCCACATTTTAAAATGGATTTTGTTTCACAATTCTCAAGATGTGGGTATCCCTTTAGCATGTACACTTTTCTCTACCACATCTTTTCCTTCCTTTCACCTCTCTGTCAATGTCTTTGGACAGAGAGCGCTGAACAGTCAGCCTCTTTAATAATTACCTTTTGTGACTTGACTTCCTTGTGCTAATGGTCATCTTTTGGGTAACTGTCAAGTCAGCAGTTTTCCCTAAAATTGTGTAGCCTACAAAACTAGACTGAGGGACTATTTAAAGACCTTTGAATTAGTTTGCTGATTAGAGTGTAGCACCAGGTATCTTCAATGTTGAACATTTCACAATATGCTGAATTTAGGGTTTTCATTAGTTGCCAGTAATAATCATCCATATAAAAAAAAGCCACTTGAAATATAACATTTATCTAATTAATGAATATGACAAACTTGAACATTTTAAATGGAATTACTGATTTAAATAAACTTTTTACTAATATTCTAATTTCATGGCCAGCACCTGTGGCAGTAAAATACTTAAGACTTACAAGTTATTTTGTATCTTGCTCTATCTGTAAACCAGCTAATGGAAAACCGCTGTGAAGCCAAACATCAGAAAGATCAACTTTCATATGTAGACATAACTTGGCAACGTAATTCTGTTAAAAGGCATTTTTAAATTATCCCCAACAATGTAGGAATTTAGAGAAATCAAAGATTGTGGAGATTATTTTTAATCAGTGTCTTGCAAGATGTATGTAGATGGATTGCCCAGCCACCAACTACAGGAATATGCTTCCAACTCTTCAAAGCTCCAAAGAGGGAAAATTGGAAATAAATAGACCTGCAATGAGTTTTACAAGTCACCAATAATGTTACAATCTCAGAAATAAAACCAAAAACATTCTTTTGCTTTGGACACATTGAGTGGTAGTTTTCTGCATACGCAGTTCAGACTGATAAACAGTAACATGATATGGCATCTAAATAAAGAAGAATACAAATATGACTGGTCTTTTAAAATGGAAAACCAATCAGTTAGAAAAATGAATGAGAAACTCTTCAGTTGAAAGAGCTTTAATCAAACAGCTCAGTGTAATGTACAGAATTGCAAGCTAGCCAGCGGCTTCTATGCACTCCAACAGTGTCCATTTTTATGATTAATTTGTGGCTCTTCTTGTAAGGAGTGCTAAACAGCCAGCAATGAACAGAGAGGTGCATCTACTTTCCAGGTCCTAAACCTCTTGCAAGGTTGTCGCTGGTTTCAGTAGCATCCTTTAAGACTTGCATCAGCATGGCATTTCTCTGCCTCGTCTCTTCCATCCTCACTGGGTTCGATTCAGGGAGGTTCTGGTAGGTGGTGAACAGAAAAGAACCCAGGTAATTCATAATAAACCAAGTTCATTTGATTTGAAAACAAACAAAAAAAACTAAAAAAGTACAATTATAAGAAACAGAACAAAACATTTTTTCTTCAAAGAAATATTTGCTAAAGTGAAAGGGGTGTAAAATATAGCACAAAAAAAACACAAAAAAAATGTAAATTACAGACCTTTGTTCAGGAGACTCATGTTCACTGATAGAAAACTCCAATCTAACATTTTAAACAAGAACTTGAAAACCCTTACAAATATTTAGAGATCATTTCACTTCATAAATGTGTGTAGGTGACAGTCAAACAAATGAGATTTGGTGCGTTTTAACTATAAACTGACAGTTCTCATCTCTATTAGAAAATAAAGAGCCCTATTTGGCAGGCATGGATCACAATTCCTCAAAGGGAGGGAGGATTGTGTGATTTCTAACAATCAGGAGGGAATTTAGGACTTTTCACTACTGTTACTAATTGCACTACTACATTTTGATGACGTTTGATATACAGTTTTAATTGTGAAAGCGTACAGATTGTATGTAACAGGTCTGTCCATACAATGTGCAGGGATAGACAAGTCAATCATTCAAACACAGAACTGCAATTTAATTAGAGGCTGGTCTGAGATGTGAAGAATAAACTCCTTGGACTTTTGTACCCAACTAAAAAGATCAAGGCTTAAGTTTAAATAATGTCCTGCAATCTGCAAATAGGCAAAGCGTTAAATCCACAGACTGGCTGTTCAGGTAGGAAAACAAGCATCATAAGTCAGGTTAGACTCAGCTGTTAGATAACTGAATGTTGCTGAAAGAACAAAATGAAAACTGAATGAAGAACTGAAGAAAGGTGGCTTGGTGAGAACACTACATCTGTAAGTCTCGTGGCTTACAAACGCAGCATTTGTAAGCCACCAGACACAGAAACTGATTTACTATTCTGTTTTTGTCCAGAACTAATGCGGTCCACTCTACAGTTGAGCTCAAAATTTTTCAAACCCTGACAGCTCAAGTAAAAATGAAAACATATAGAATACAAACAAAACATAATGTCAAAGGAGTATCAATGTTTTGAACAATTTCTCTTTATTTGTTTTCTTAAAATGGCAAGACATATGATCAATACCCATCCCATTAGTTAATAGAAAAAACTTTATAAGCATTAGCACAAATAAACCTTTCCTTTAATTACTGACCACCTTTTTGTATGTTTTTATTGGTATTTTTAACGATTTTGGTGACCAATCAATCAAATTTACTTGAATAGCACATTTCAGCAATAGGGCAGTTCAACTGGTGGAAAGCTGCAAGGTGTTGCCTTGCTCTCACTCTAATCTTTGACTTTGGTCAGGACTCTGGCTTTGGTACTTCAAGACCTTAAGACTAAATCCAGTCAGAAAAAACATGTTGGTCAAGTTAAATGACTAGTTTAAACCCAAAGTTGCCAGAAGTATGAATCACACTGAGTTTCTCTGTGTTGATCTTATTGTTGAGGTAGTTCAGTTTAAATCAAAACTGAACTACCTCAAAGTACATTTATGCCACCTGCTGACTTAATATTCATACATTGTACCTTTGCTAAAATTATTTTAAATGCAGCATTTGTAAGCCACCAGACACATAAACTGATTTACTGCTTTCAAAAAATATGAAAACAGCCAATTTTAGAAAAGGGAAGGATTGCCCTGTTTAAATTTCACAGTTGACGTCTAAGCATAAAATAAATGCAAATCAGTCTGAAAAATAACAATACTAATGCGTGTGTGTTGATAACTATAGGGAAAAAAAGATCCTTAGCTCCCCCTCAGCACCTGCAGATAAAAATGATCTGCAAGTGCATTGAGCTTCGTCCCCGGAGCGAGAATATCCAATATCCAACTTGAAACTAACTTCACTGCGGCGTATTTTACCTTTGTCTTCCTCAGTGCTTCCGTATTACCATTTTCCCGTAAATAATACCTTGAGATTCTCAAGGATTCATGTTCACTTGTTGAGTTTACATGAAATCACCTTCAGCATCTCTTTCCTTCGCTGTTCTCCTGGAGATATCACAGACCACATTCCATATCCGAGCCCCATAGAAGCAATCGCCGCTGTGGATGTCAGAATAGTCCGTATCCCGCTCATCCTGAAAGGTCCCTTTTTGTGGTGTATGAGCCGCTGAACTCACTTATACTGCGGCACCCTGTTTGCTAGCTTTCATAATGTGCGAAAGAAGCAACGGCGTTTGGAAAGTTGTCTTGTTTCTTCCTCTTCTGCTTTCTGTGGCTGATGTCGATCAACGTCTTGATACAATACCTCCCCCAACGGGAATGGAGTGTTAATTGCATTGACTAAACCTGTAATCCTTGTAGCTGATTAGAGTTTGTGTAAACGCAGAGGTCATTGTGTTTGTGAACTCTCTAATCACGCAGCTCAGAGATTTCACAAAGTTCAACCATAAAGGGACTATTACTCCAGGTATTTTCTGGAGTACAACCTTCGCAAAGTACAACCTTTATGGGTGGTGTTAATGTTATGCATGGTTAAAAACTACAAATGGCCACCTGTGATGACATCATAAAAGAGCGTCGTGATCCCGAATAAATCTACTGGATTCGTCTCAACAAAGCTGCAGATATGGCTGAAGAAAGTTTAAAGCGTCAGGGGAAACAAACTGACGACATGCTAAAATGTTTGTAAAACACTATCCTGATGCAGAACTGGTTTCGGTATTTAAATACAAGCAAATACATGAATGGGCCTCAAAAGACAATTCAGGAGAGCCTAGATGAGCACCAGAGAGAGCCTAGATGAGCACCTGGTGTTTTGTCCAGGATAAAAACACCAAATCATCTGCAGCCCCACTGTACTGCTATGACACACACATTGAATCCCAAGTCCCCAGTGGTGCACAAAGATCAAATGTTTTGTCCTGTTACAATGTACAACCTGCCTCTGAGGTTCCACCAAATTCATGTTCTCCTGTCATGGTACAGAACCAGCAGCTGGCTGCTCCATTAGATCCCCCTTCTCCACAGTCTTACCTTCCTGCCCTGCAATCTGCAAAGCAGCACAGCCAGTTCTCACAAGTGCAGTGCCAACTTTTTGCTCCAGTCCCACAAAATCAGCAACTCAGTCTCCCACAAGAAGGGGCCATGCTTGGAGAGATGATGTCTATGCTCAGGCAGGTCCTTGATAAAGTTCAGGTTGATGGCCAGATATCATCTGATCATTACAAGCGCACATGGGGTTGAGCCAGACCTGTTATAAACTGTTGCATATGCAATGATGACCACAGGAGCCCACAAGCTTCAGCCCTGACCACACGAGGCGCTCTTGTCCAAACAGAGCTGTCCCAACAAACAATGTGCAGGGAAACTAAGCGACCTGTGCCTGGAGGGAGGTCGCATGGGTCAGAGTGATTCCTCTCACATATTTCATGCTGCTGAACTGTACCAAAATATTCAACGACTAAATGAGTCTGAAAATATTATTATGCAAGACACACAAAAAAATTTAAAAAGTGTCATTAACTTTGACACAAATGTCAAAGTTAATGACAAATTAATTCTTGGTGCCATGCTAGGTAGTGGCTTGATGGCATGTTCATTGAGCGACGCAGCCCTACAGTCACTGATTAATGCTGGTTTTGTAGTCTCCCACCAGGAGGCTACTGACATTGTATTTGTGGGATGTCGTGGTTCCAGAGTAAGCCCGACCTCAGTAGTGGATCTGAATATGGAGATCTATGGATGCCAGTTGTCGATCCCCACCTTTGTAGTGAAAAACCAACAGGCTGATCTGCTTCTGGGCTCCAATATCATCAGGCGACTATTACACCTGTTAAAGAAAGACTCCTCCTACTGGGCAGCAGATTCCACACCTCACAAAGGTCTCCCAGAACTCGAGGAATTCCTCTCCCTTCTTGCTGGCCTGGACCGTTGGTCTGGTGAGAATGTCCCAGACAACATTCTGTCCCAGACAACGTTGGCATTTTCCACTTTCCTCCTCACAGACCTCCACTTTCTCAGGAGGTCTGTGAGGTTCTTGGGCCATGTTGTGGAGGCTGGTGGTGTTTCTGTTGATCAGGAGAAGGTAAGGGTCATCTCTAGTTTTGAGAAAAAGGATCTCACGAAGGAGGATGGCTGCACTCCGTGCCAGAAGAAGGTGAGGTCATTCTTGGGCATGGTGCTATTCTATCAGCACTTTATTCCAGCTTGTTCCCGCATCGCAACGCCGCTTCACACCCTCACCACAGGTCAGAAACGTAAAGTAAAGAGCAAAGGACACGGGGAAGGGGGAACTTTTCGTGTTCTGACTCTCCAGGACTGGACTCCAGCTTGTGAGAAAGCGTTTGGAAACCTTAAAACTGCACTCCTCAACTGTGCAGTGCTGGCACATCCTGATTTTGAGAAGCCATTTATTCTCTCAACCGATGCTTCATTGGATGGGCTCGGTGCTGTTTTGTCACAGGTCCCGGCTGATGGAGAAATTGCTAGACCTGTTGCTTTTGCCAGCAAGTCTCTCAGCCGCAGTCAGGCCAATTATCCTGCACACAGGCTTGAGTTCCTAGCCTTAAAGTGGGCTGTGTGTGATAAGTTCAGCCACTGGCTAAAAGGTCACATATAATAATCCTCTCACATATATCCTGACCAAGCCAGGGAGATAGAATGTGGTGGCAGATGCTCTAAGCAGAGTCCCTTTTGTGAAGCCTTTGGCTGATCGCCTTCTGTCAGAGCCTTGTCAGAAACTTTTGGAGAATATCTGTGAGGTTTTTGATCATGCTGTGCAGGATGTTTTCCGTTTGACCTGTCAGCTTCAATCGGTGGACAGCTCTTCCTCCATTACAGCTGACACATCCATGACCTGTGACGAGATCTCCTCTCTTTTGTCATCTGTCTGCGATGTAGATGCTGGTCAGGCTCAGCATGCAGCATCTTTAGCTGATCATCTGGACATGATAATCCCACCCACCACAGGTCCATCAACAGCTCTTTGTCTAACTGACCTTGTCTCTCACCAAAAAAATGACCCTGTTGTCTCCAGAATTGTCCTGTATGTTGAGCGGGGACGCCATCCGTCAAGGCGGGAACGTTCTGGTGAAAATCAACTGGCTTTGAAAATTCTAAAGCAATGGGATAAACTAACATTGCTGAATGGCGTTCTTTACCGTGTCATAAAAGACCCTCTGACAAAAGGTAAACACTTCCAGTTTGTGGTCCCTAAAGCTTTAAGTCTGTAGTTTTGACTGGTGTCCATGACAAGGCAGGCCATCGAGGACAGCCACGAACATTCTCCGTGGCTCGTCATTGCTTCTTTTGGAATGACATGGAGAGAGATGTGCGAGATTATGTGCGAATATGTCCCAGATGTGTCCTCAGTAAAATCCCAGAGCCTGCTGTGAGAGCCTCTCTGGAGAACATTAGGACCAGTGCTCTGACGAAGCTGGTGTGTATTGATTTCTGGTCAGCTGAGGACAGCAACAACAAGTCTGTGGATGTTCTGGTGATCACTAATCACTTCACAAAATCAGCACATGCTTTCCCGTGTTAGAATCAAACTGCTAAACGAGTTGCGAAGAAGTTATGGGATGGGTTTGTCTGTGTTTATGGCTTCCCCCAGCGCATTCACTCAGATCAGGGCACAAATTTTGAGAGTGAGCTGCTTGCTGAACTTTTGGAGTTGAGTGGTGTCAGTAAATCACACACCTCACGCTACCACCTACTGGGTAAGGGGACTGCAGAGAGATTCAATTGCACCCTGGGCAACATGTTGAGATCGAAGCATAAATGGCCTCAGGTGATCCAGTCTCTGACTTTTGTTTACATGAACTGCACAGTTCATGAGACCACTGGCTTTGCACCATTCTATCTGATGTTTGGGAGGATTCCCAGGCTGCCTGTTGACCTTGTTTTTCGGAACGTTCTTCGTGATGATACTATTTGTGACTACCACACTTACGTCAAATTACTGGTTGAAGATTTGCGTTCAGCCATGCTAATGGCTGAGAAGAGCACCAGTGCAGAGCAGAAACATCAATGTGACCAGTATAACAAGAGAGCAAAGGGTCACCCTCTTTCAGCTGGAGATCAGGTCTTGGTGGTGAACAAGGGAGCCAGAGTGAAGCGGAAGCTTTCTGATAAATGGGAGCCTGTGATGTACACAGTGGTTGCATCCAAACCTGCTCTCCATATTTATCGTATTAGAGACCGATAAAGCACCACACGCTCATTGCTGAGCGCGTGGTGCATCGCAACCTCCTTCTTGATGTGAACTTTTTACCTGTGGGGATGACTTTGGATGGAAATGTGAACTGCCATACTGACGATGTGGTTAGAGTCCCCCTGGTTCCTGATTTATATGGAACAGAATGTTTCAGCGAGGCTCCTAGTGCTATCCCTGCTGAGCCTTCCCTACCTGATTCCCTGTCCTGCAGTGATGGGGACGACCGTACTGCTTCATGGGTTCAGGATGTGTCCTCGGCTCCATCAGTTGGAAATACTGACCTGCCTCAAGACTCTGAGAACTCCTCTGTGGGAACTGGAGTGCTGGCAACTGCTGGTTCCTTACCTCATCGTCCTGATGATGCTGGCTCTGTTCATTGTCCAGACAGTGTGGGAGGGGATGTTGTTCGCTGCCTAACTTCACGATTTGGGAGGGTTATTAAACCAGTTTGTCGGCTGATAAGAGTCCATGGCTGTCATTGAGGCGCTCTATGATAAGGATAATGTTCAGCCTGTTATTGATGTGTGAGTTTCCAAATTTTTGTTGAATGACTCCTGCCATTGGCTAGGATTGTTCTTTTCTTGGCTTATATAAGCTTCAGTACCATCTATATGTTTACTCTGCGTACGTAGGGGGGGCGTAAAGTGCACCTCTTGTTGTCCATGGGATACTGTCAGATTTCGCTCGCGACGAGCGACCCTAGTCTCCTGACCCTATCGTTAAATAACTGTTTTGCTGATGTGTTACATTGTTGCTAAAAACAAACAAAAAAACAAAAAAATATTTTGTACAGAAAGGATCTGGTTACATATATATATATATATATATATGTATATATATATATATATATAAAAATAAAGAATTCTGAGGAGTGCTGGTGGAGCTGAGGGGCCACTCGCAGGCAGTCACATTGTGAAGAATTGTCATTCTTTATCATACTAGGTGACAAGCAAGCAAACAGGGAAGGTTACATCAGCAATCCTGTCTGCGTAGTGATACCAGATCAGACACAGAAAATGAAAAATCTGTCGAGAGGGTGTACAAAAGCAGTGTTAAGCATGCCAAGGCTAAATATCAACCTAAGTTGCACACTACTACAAATAATAAAAGGGAGATTTATAAGTGTTATAAGTGTGGCAGCTTTCCATCTCATCCCAAACGTGACTGTCCAGCCAATGGGGAAAAATGTCATTTATGTGGGAAAGAGGGACACTTTAAGAGGATGTGTAGAACACTCAAGACTGTACATGCTGTATAAAAAATGATGATTCTTTGTTTTTACGCAGCATTACAAATGGAGATGAACCTTGGAGGCTGGATGTTGAAATAAGTAACAGAAACATCTCATTCACTGGTGCGGATGTTACAGTTCTGCCATGTACAAAGACATCTACAGAGACAAGAGTCCCCCTCTTCTGAAAAAAAGCCACCAGGCAGCTGCTGGGACCAGGGAGAAATGCACTGGATATTGTGGGGGTTGCTGAAATGTTGATGAAAAAAGGAGAAAAGGAGATACAGGAAAATGTGTACATTATGAGACACCTGCAAACTGCACTTTCAGAAGCTGGAGCTTGTAGCAGTTATCTCATTTAGATTAAATGGGATAACTGCTGAAAAATTTAAATCTAGCTATCCAAAGCTAAGCAGTGGTATGGGAGAGGTGAAACAGCCTTTAGCCATCAAACTGAAACCAGGAGCTCAACCATTTTCATTAAAGACACTCAGAAGGATTCCATGTCCTTTGATGCACAAAGTCAAGCAAGAACTGTCCCGAATGGAAAGTTTGGGTGTGATCAGCAGAATTGATGAGCCCACTGAGTGGTGTTCAGGAATGCTGGTTGCTCCCAAAAAGACAGGGGTTGTACGCATAAGTGTTGACCTCACAAAGCTGAACGAGTCTGTTTGCAGAGGGAAGTATATTCTTTCTTCTGTAGATGAAACACTCGGTAAACTAGCAGGAGCAAAATATTTCAGTAAATTAGATCCTAATATGGGGCTCTGGCAGATTCCTTTAACTGAAGATACTGCAAAATATACAACTTTCATTACACCTTTTGGTTGTTATTATTTTAAACGGCTACCCTTTGGTATAGCTTCTGCCCCTGAGCATTTCCAGAACAGAATCGTAACAGAGGTTACAGAGGAACTAGATGGTGTAGTTTGCCACATGGACAATGTGTTAGTGTGGGGGAGAACACAGGAGGAGCATGATGCTTGTCTGCATACCGTTCTTGGAAAGATTCAAGAAGCCGGTATTACACTGAACATTGATAAATGTGATCTTTCAAAGCAGAGTGTAAATTTTTGGGCCACATTATGTCCGTTAATGGAGTTAGTCCTGATCCAAATAAAACAGAAGCTGTGAGAAAGATGAAAGAACCAAGAAATGTGAGTGAACTAAGAAGCTTCCTTGGAATGGTTAACCAGCTTGGGAAGTTTATTCCAAAGTTAGCAGAGCGAGACAAGCCTTTGAGAGATCTTTTGTCAAAGAAAAACTGTTGGATATGGGGAGTTGATCAGGCCAGAGCATTTAAAGAACTGAAAGAGATGCTTTCACAGTGTTACGTATGTACGATACTAACCAGTAATGTAAAGTTTCAGCAGATGCATCAGTTTATGGTCTGGGGAGTGTACTCCTTTCTCCTGTATTCCCTCAGTTTAGACCAGTTTTACTGATAGGAATAAGATTAGTTAGTTTAGAAGTTTTTGCTTTTTCTTTGGGTTAGATGGGACTATGAATAACATGGTGAAAATATAACGTTGAAAAATTAGTTTTCTTGTTGGAGAACTAATTCTCTTATTAGAGAATGATAAGAGAATTAGTTCTCTTATTTATTTAGTTAAATAAGATAACTAAATAAGTTCTCTTATTTAGTCATAAGAGAAATTGTTTAGTTCTCTTATGACTACATAAGCGAAATTATTGGTTTTAATTTTTAACCAGCTCTCCATACAAACGTCTGTAGCGGTTTGGTGACCAATCAATGGGTTAAAACCGAGGTTAAAAGTAGGTCCAAAAAGCACACTTCTTTTGTTTATTTTCTCTCCATAGTTGCTATACAACGTTGATGTGTGAACGACAATGCAAATGATAGTCCCGATGAAACTAAAATATCTGGCGCAGGATCAGAAGCTAGACCGCACCCTGCCTTCTTGCGGCGCATGTGCGAAGGCAGCATTTCCGGGTACGACATGTAATATGAAGAGGCTGGTGTACTAGTGAGGCATCGTTAGAACGCATAAAAAACCCCAATGATTCCTATATGTCCAGTGGTCTCCTTCACCTATGGTGAGTATCATTAAAAGCTTGGATATTATTTAGGCTGATTTCTTCTGACCTTTGGTTGTTTAAAGGCTACCGAGCATCACGAATAAACAAGCTAATGGCTAGTCCTTGAAATGCGCTCATCAGAGCCTGCTGTGTCTGTCCTCTGCAGTGCCCAGCCGGCTTGGTGAAGATGCCAAAATGGCTACCGGCAATTATTTCGGATTTACGCATGGTGCCGCAGCTCAGTACAGGTAAGGAACTTGTACATTTTTAGCTGTTTGACATCAACACACCTCTTTATGGTATTAACTGTGAATTTATGCATGATTTATGTAACGTGGGTGATTTATCCCCACTGCTGCCATTGTTCCAACTGGGGGAGGGGGCGGTTGTCCTTATGCGAATTGGGATAAAAGCCAAAGTTGAGATTAGAATTGTACTCTATGTTAACTAATATATTGCACCCTCCGATTAAATCCAAAATGCATGTTTCCACGCCAGAGACTAAATAAACCAGAGAGTCCCGTTTATATAGCTGTTAATTATTAGATGTAATGCATTTTATTTCCACACTAAAACATTCATTTATGTTGTCAAAGCAAATTTGATCTTAGCTTTGTCTGACATGCATAGCTGTCAATAGAGCTGAAATGAATCCAGCTCATTAAAGCATGTCAGAGTGAAGAATCTGGCTCTGAAAACAGCATCCTGATAAAGATGAGTTGCATCTGTATGAAAACATCTCATGAAAGAACACATCTAAAACCTTCTTCTGCAAAAGTGCAAAGCTTTTAAAAATGTTTAGTTAAAAATTGAGAAGGTGATGGAAAAAGGTCTGGACTAGTTTCATGTCCCAAAGTTATATATTAAAACCATATTCAAAATAATTTAAAAAAAGTGGTCATTTCTGAGAAAGGACAGAACATTTCTGTTGGATAAAGCACATAATTTGAATACAATATACACAAAATATGATTTCTTCAAATAACTGAAGAAACTAAGCTGGGGAATGTCAGCATAATGGTGTTCGATAAATATTCCTTATCTATGTAGTACGTGGATGGTGTCTGTAAAAGCCCTTATCATACTTGAATACACAAGCTTGTGGAATAATTACAATTTCTTTGGGAAGATCTGAACCCATTCTGTTTCTTATCTCTAGAATCAATCATAGATATTACCATTAAATGTTAAACAGACACTTTTTTAGTGTGTAGAATAAGTGTTGGTTCAGCTTTGAAGGGCATGATTACTACATCTCACAAAAGATGCAATAATCTTTAAAAGAGCAGCTGAATATTTTTGCCTTAATACATTTTGTTTACATTCTTGTCCAAATAAAATGTTAAATCAGGGAATGCATTAGTGAAATAAACATATTAATATTACTGGTTCTTTAAATCTTAGAGATCAGCAGCCTTTTTTCTGAACATAGTCTTTATCACAAGCCTCCTTTCTTCTGAAATGGACCCAGGGGAGGCTTAGGTTAGCATCCTGATTGTGCCTTGTGTAAAAAGATGTTGTAATTCTCAACTAAAAACATAATGTATACATTTTGTTATATCAAATCTCTTTATGTTAATGCTAATTTTGTAACATTATAAAATCTTTTGAATCCTTTTTACTTTTACCCATAGAATAAAAGTTTCACAAGTCATAGAATATGCTTTGTGTCATAAGTTTAAAATGATCCTGTTTAACTGGGACAACTACTTCTATCAGCTTATTCAAGGTTAGGAAGATTTCTTGGAATAACTCATAACCTCTTAGTCAAGCTCATGCCAACATTTGACATGCTTGGCCTAAGAGAGATGGAGAAAAGAAACCCAACATAGCTAAATATGTGAATTACAAGAGATCTGGCACTGACTTTAAACAAAGACAGTTCTGCAATTTATGCATGCGAGAAGTGAGACATCAGCATGTTAAGATCCTGGTCTGTGTCGAACACAATCAGACCTATGTTGACCTTAACCATACAACAAGAGACAACAATTTCTCACTGAGTCACCTTTGTGACCAAATTACTAACAACATTTGTGCCTTGACCTGCTGAAACTAGACCTTTGGTTATAGTCTAGGTTAGCTGGGTGTAGTAAACTACAACGGCCAGAAGAAGGCAGTGACATTGACGCTTGTCGTGGATTTAGTTCTTTGGTTCAAGAAAGTCTAAAAGCAAGCCAAAAATTTGCAAGGTTAAAATTTGTGTGAGCCTGATTGGAGAGGAAGCTGAGGAAATGTTAGCATGCACAAAAGGGAAGTTTGACTGTAGGAACAGGATAGATGTGCTCAGTCATCTGAGGTACTTCCAAGTCAGGTACTTCAGTGCCTGACTTGGAAAGCCCAGCTGTTGGAAAAATGAAAGATTGAGGATTTTAATAAGTGTGCAAACAACTCTGAGATGTCTGTCAGCTCCATTATCAGCAGTCTGCTTCCTGGTGACACTTAAAGCACCAAATGGTCCATAGTTGGGAACACTTGGACACTTTTATCAAACTGTTGTTATGGAACAGCTGATGTAAACTGGTGATCTCTGGATTTCTCTGTCAGCTATGGCTCTTTTAGCAATACGTGGTTCTGCGTTTGAAGCTAACCTTTAACCCTGTTGTCCTTCCAGCCAGCAGCCAGCCGCAGGGGTAGCATACACTCATCCCACCACTGTGGCCAGTTACACAGTTCATCAGGCACCGGTGGCAGCACACACTGTTGCAGCAGCCTATGCACCCACTGCAGCTGCCGTTGCCGTGGCAAGACCTGCGCCTGTCGCCGTGGCAGCTGCAACTGCTGCCGCTTATGGAGGATACCAGCCAACCCACACTACCAATGATTATGGCTACCCACAACGCCAGGCGGAGGTCCCGCCACCCCCTCCACCAGTCACCTCACAGAACTACCAGGTACCCAAAACACGTCCTCTTTCCGGGACGCCTGTTTTGTTGATGTAATGGATAATAGAGGAATGAAATTATTGAGCTTTTAAATTTACAAAATACAAAACTGCATTTAAGTTTGATGTACTTGCATAAATGTTTTGTCTTTTATGTTTTCAGATATTCAAATACAGTAGGTTCACCCCCAGATAGATCACTCTTCCACTGGGTTTCATTTGTCCTTTTTGAGGTTGCTTTAATGCAGCCATCAGATTTTTCCAATTAGGAACTTTTTATATTCAGAGTTGCTAATAACTCAGAGTTGCAGAGTGGCTAATAATAATGGCTATTAGACATTTCTCTGGGAACAAGAAAATAAGCAACCAGACTTATAATTCAGATTTCCTTTGCAGGACTCTTATTCATATGTCCGTTCCACGGCTTCAGCTGTAGCTTATGACAGTAAGCAGTACTACCAGCAGCCTTCTGTTACAGCAGCTGTTGCTGCTGCACAGCCACAGCCCAGTGTTGCAGACTCTTACTACCAGACAGGTATGTTTTAAGATGCTCATTATGCACATTTCTCTATATCTAATGATTGTTTGATCACCCCTGAAAATGTACATTCAGCAATTTCTTCATGTAAGCAACACACTTGTTCTCTTTGCTGACCAGAGATGATTGTTTGAGCTTCCGTAGTTCAATCTAAGTAAAGAGAAATCGCTTAAGTTAGAAACCACCTCAATGCTTCACTATAGCATAGCTGGGACAGTTTCTTTCCAACCATTCTGCATATTGTGAGCTTTTATTTCAGTAATGATCAGCAATTTGCTCTTTCTAGAAAAGAAAGCAAGTCTCTGGTTTTAGTTTTTTATTAGCTACATTTCCATTACAAAATGTGCAGAAATCTTTGTCTCTTTTCTGCCAATGTTGAAAAACACAATTTTGCAATTGTGTTTTTTTCATTAAATTAGATGTAAAACTAAAATCACACATGAAGAAGTTTTACTTGATAAGTCATTAATAATCACAACAGGAATGAATGTAAACAGTTACATGAAATATATAGATAATTCAGCTATGGGGCTAAAGATTAAAGCTGATCTGATAACCTTCAGATAACTTCAGGTATACATTAAACTTGTATTACTTTTTTTGTGTAGCTCCCAAAGCTGTATATAGTCAAGGTGTGACATCCTATACCCAGAGCCAACAGAATCGCCAGGTTACTGTCATCAAGCCAGCTGCTGCCAGTCCAGCTTCATCCACCTTCTCCATCTTCCCGGTGACCTCCACTGTTCAGCCAGTGGCAGCTGCAGCGGCTGCAGCCTCAGTTGTTCCCTCTTACTCTCAAAGCCCAACATACAGCACCAATGCTGTCACCTACTCTGGTAAATGATTCAGTTTGGATTTTATGCAATTTGTCTGGGTAAAGATGATTCTCTGACCTGGTTTTCCACAGCTCATATGGACCCTATGAGCCATAAGACCATAAGAAAAAAACGGTCAGGGTCCATATAGTATAGACTACTGTACTGTGGCTGCACCTCATCAGGAAAACATGCAAGTGGGATATTTAAAGACTGTTGCACCGATGATTCTGATTAACTTGTCTTATGTTTTCTTTATTTTCCATCAACACAGTTTGATTGTTGCTCTCATTGAGATGAGGTCATCATCTCAATCACTAAAGAGGACAACGAATCTGGGTATCAAACTCAGTGAGAGTTGATTGAAGAGGCCAAATCTAAAATCATTGGCATGACGACAGGAAGTTAAGGCGTTACAAACGTAATATGCAATGGGTGTTTTTTATATCTTTGGACAATTGGAATATTTCACATACTTATCATTTGGATGACGACTGTAATTTGATATATTCTGTGACTCTACATTCAGCTCAAGGGAAATGTGTATTGTTTAAATTGACAAAGCTTTGTCGAGTGCAGTAGTTTTTGGCTTTAATACAGTGTATCACAGTGAGTACACCGCTCACATTTCTGTAGATGTTTAATATCTTTTCTTTTCATGGGACAATAATGACAAAATGACACTTGTGACACTTTGTTGCTGTTGATTTACACATTAACAGCTGTATATAAAGGTAGTTTGAGGGAAGAATAAATTTACACTGTAATATAAACTGCACACAGACTACTTTTCATTGTGTCAAAGTGTTATTTTGTCATCTTATGAAAAAATATACTTAAATATCTTCAGAAATGTGAGTGATGCAGTGTATCACCTTTGTGATACACTGTATACGCAGGGCATTGGAACCTGTTAGTATTAAAAAATGCAAATGCATTGGAAACGGTCTGTTTTCCAGTTTTCTTTCAGTAACCATTTCCAATTTCAGTATAATCAAAAATGTAAATTCTTTTAGATACTACTTTAAATCAAAATCAATGGTAACTGAGGTCTTCATCTCTCCCTACTTTAGCTCATAACTTTACACAGCTTCCCCTCCCCTGAGCATCCAAATGGTGAAGTGCAGCTGGAACTTTAAAAATTGCAAAGATTATAACAATGAAATCTGAAGCATGGTACTAACTGCTTCAGAGTTTGAGTAACTGGCAAAGCATACTAAAGCCAAAAACTCAAAACTATGAGTAAAGCTGCTGTATCAGCAGTGGTGAGGTAGTAAACATGCTACATACCATGTTTACTACCATTGCATGGTAGTAAACATGGCATGGTTTACTATGCCACTTTATGCGATGCTTATGCCCACTTTATTGCAATTACATATTTTTCTGATGTCATGCAGACTTAGATGAGTCTGAAAAGTTTTTGAAATTATCACAACTGAATCTCATTTACACTCTTCAAATTATGAAATCAATACAACCAACTCTTCCTCTCACCTGAATAGGTGCTGAGATAGCTAATGGACCTTACCACAGTGGCCGCGTTTCATTGGCTGATGGCCGCACACTTGGTAGCCACGCTACCACGTAGAAACACAAGCTAATGTACACGCATTAGTAAACACATGCTAATGTAGCGCCAGGCAACATTGTGGACTAGCAGACCGGCAGAAAGTTTTCGCATCAACAGTTGAAACAGAATGGTTCTCCATTTCCAGTGGGATATCTGTACTGATGATGTCGGGTATCCTAATCATATTTGTGGTAGTAAAATTCACAGATTTCCAAAATCAGAAGCAGAATGCCTTGCTTGTATCAAAGCTTGTGCATGACCGCATGAGCAGCTCAACCTTCGTAGGATCAACAAGAACAAAGGAGTGTGTGCTGGTGTAAGTATTATTGGTTTTCTTTTTTTCTGTCTGAAATAAATAAAATCAATAATAAATACATCCATCATGAACACCTTTAAGCTAAGTACAGCATAACGGCAGTATGCGGTATACTAATTCTACACCTTGAAGCCTGTCTGCTACACAGTCTTGCATGAGCTAAACAGTTCAATATGCAATGTGGATCTGACATACAGGAAAGATTTTATTTTAGCAGAAAAGGCTTTTGACTAAACTGTTACTCGTGCTAGCCACTCTAGCACCGAGTCCAGTGTATCAAGCCTTGGCACACTCCTACATTTGCCAACAAACAGGAATCACCCACTGATTTCAAAAGTAACCTTCAAAACGATGAATGCCCGACTTATCCAGCCTTGCAAGAACAATAGGCATCAGTGATCTTGTCCACAGCTATATTGATGCTGTGTTCTTATCAACCGAAAGCATTTTGCTGTGGCGTGCATAATGTTGGAGGCATCGCGTGACTCAAACATCTTGATGTCATCCAAAAAAGATGACATGAACTTGTTAGTTCCTCTATTCATTGTTGTAGCTGATATTTGGTGAAAATCTGGCAGAAATGATGCACTAATCAACTCAGAAATACTCCATCAGTCCAAGTGGAAGACCCCATGTTTACAGGCTTTGTTTGAGACTTGCGGCCACGTGGGGTTTTGTAAGTCTGTTGTGGGCAGAGCTTGGTAAGGTCCATTGGTTCTACCTCTAATTTCAATAATGATTATTAATTGTCACACTGTATGTTTTATTTTTTTTTATCTTTGTGAAAGAGAACATTATATCTCCAAATTTACCTTCAGCATTTTTCTTACTACTGCTATTCTGAAATTTTACCATCATGATAATGTTAAGACGTAGTTTTGGTATGGTAAAATTAATTTGATTTTGATTCATTGTATCAAAATGGGAACAAATTGGAATTAATGTAATTAATTGGAGTCTCTATTCTAGAATCGGAATTGATTTTATATTTTTCTGTAAATGACTGATTAAATGCTTAGATGTGACATTTTAAGTGAAATTGTGTATTAAAAAAATCATTGAATCCTACAGCAAATGAAAAGACTTCAAGATGTATATATATATATATATTTTTTTTACTAGGAACGTCGTATTCAGGCTATGAAGCAGCTGTGTACTCAGCAGCCTCCAGCTACTACCAGCAGCAGCAGCAGCAGCAGCAGCAGCAGCAGAAGCAGGCAGTTGCAGCAGTGGCAGCAACAGCTGCCTGGTCAGGAAACCCTTTCCCTAAGAAACCCACATTCCAGAGTAAGCAGCTTCGACCCAAGCAGCCACCCAAACCCACTCAGATACACTACTGTGATGTCTGCAAGATCAGCTGTGCTGGCCCACAGGTAAGCCCCCTGAAAACAGACTGTATGGACCTTACCACAGGGGCCGCGTTTCATTGGCTGATGCCCATTCTACGTAGTAGCGCAGCGATCACGTGCGTGGCCATCTCACAAACACAAGCTAATGTACGTGCATTAGTAAACACAAGCTAATGTAGCGCCAGGCTACATTGCAGACTGGCAGAAAGTTTTCGCATCAATAATCGAAAAAGAATTGTTCTCCATTGCTCTGTACTGGTGATGTCGGGTATCCTGATCATATTTGTGGTAGTAAAATTCACAGATTTCCAAAATCAGAAGCAGAATGCCTTGCTTGGATCAAAGCTTGTGCATGACCGCATGAGCAGCAAGGAAGGAGCAAAGGAGTGTGTGCTGGTGTAAGTATTGTTGATTTTCTTTTTTTCTGTCTGAAAAAAAGAAAATCAATAATAAACACATCCATCATGAACACCTTTTAGCGAAGTTCAGCATAATGGCAGTATTGATGCTAATTCTACATCTTGAAGCCTGTCTGCTACACAGTCTTATTTTAGCTAAACAGTTCAATATGCAATGTGTATCTGACATACAGGAAAGATTTTATTTTAGCAGAAAAGGCTTTTGACTAAACTGTTACTCGTGCTAGCCACTCTAGCACCGAGTCCAGTGTATCAGGCCTTGGCACACTCAAACATTTGCCAACAAACAGGAATCACCCACTGATTTCAAAAGTAACCTACAAAACGATGAATGCCCGACTTATCCAGCCTTGCAAGAACAATAGGCATCAGTGATCTTGTCCACAGCTATATTGATGCTGTGTTCTTATCAACCGAAAGCATTTTGCTGTGGCGTGCATAATGTTGGAGGCATCGCGTGACTCAAACATCTTGATGTCATCCAAAAAAGATGACATGAACTTGTTAGTTCCTCTGTCCATTGTTGTAGCTGATATTTGGTGAAAATCCGGCAGAAATGATGCACTAATCGACTCAGAAATACTCCATCAGTCCAAGTGGAAGACCCCATATTGACATAGAAACAAAGTGCCGCGAGGCTTTGTTTGTGAGACTTGGGGCAACGTGGGCTTTTCTAGGTCGGTTGTGGGCGGAACGTGGTAAAGTCCATGGTCGCCACAATATAGAACCTACATAAGAAACTCACTGTAACTTTGCGGCACAGATTTCCCTTTTCTCTTACAAGCCTCCTTTTATTCCCGTTTTGTGCTACTTACAATAATTGTCAACCTAGACCAGTTAGAGGAATGGGCTTGTGTAGCTTGAACAGATTTTTTTTCTTATTTTTTTAAATTTGTAGTAGTGTTAGTTCACTTGGGTTTCCTAAGTGCCCAAGAAGGCAGTTTGACTTTTAAAATTTTTTTGAATGTGATTCACCTCTGATCCAAAAGATCAGTTCTGAATATGATTGGGAGTAATGGGTGTAAAATCAGAATAATCATACAATAATGACAATGATATTAGTGACTTTGATAGTTAAAGTCACTTATGAAGCAATTGGGAAATGGGAATGGATGTTGGAAAATTAAATCTCATCCTCAGGCAACACCTCTGTTTAATGTGTAAAGCACTTGGATGGCTGAGAAACTTCAGCGTTCCACTCTGGTAAGAACAGAGTTGATGAAATACTGAAGGTCAATAGATTGAGTTTAGAAGGCTTATTTTATTTAGAACAAAATACTTTTTTTTTTCATATAGAGGTAAGTTCAGACCTTGCAAGTTTTTGTATTTGAGGCATATTTCATACGTTTATTTTTTTAAGATAATACTGTTGACGCATGTTTTAATGTCTGACTTTTATTTGTTTATTTTCATGGTTTTATTCATCATTATCTTTGTAACTTGTCGGATTCAAGTTATTTCTGCGACCATTGTGGGTTTTTCTTT
Source organism: Poeciliopsis paucimaculata (assembly GCA_903067055.1). Taxonomy (NCBI): domain Eukaryota; kingdom Metazoa; phylum Chordata; class Actinopteri; order Cyprinodontiformes; family Poeciliidae; genus Poeciliopsis; species Poeciliopsis paucimaculata. The sequence goes on along the minus strand of CAEGAD010079474.1, from coordinate 841 downwards.
CATTAACTGAGGGGTGCCAGCAGTTTTGTCCATGTGTAAATCCCACAATCCCACAAGGGATTTACTGACATTTATTGATGCCCTGAAGGAACAAACTGTGGAGAAAGAAGTAAATATTAGGCCTGTCACGATAACAAATTTTGCTGAGCGATTTAACTGTCTCAAAAATTATTGCGATAAACAATAATATTGTTTGAAGACCATTTTAAACTGATTTAATGGAAATGACGTAATAATGCATGCAATTTCCTGCCAAAAATAGACACACTTTATTTTCAAAAGAACACTTAATGCTGGAACTGATGAACAAAATAAATAAGACAACCAAAAGTAAAATGGATTCTCAGTCTCCATTAACAAAAAATGTACTTGAATCAAAACTAAACAACATACAGCCAAAATGGGAAATAAACACTGCATTGAACCAAAACAGTGCAGATCATGAAGTCTGTATACTATATTGCCCTTCAGTAATCATGAGATTTAAATAGAGGAGACTGGCACATGACACGATTTTTTGCCCCAATTTTCCCCTTTGGACAACCTTGGAATGTTGGGCATTCTCTAAGATTGTAGCTTGCGATTTCATAACTGATCATCCTGTAGAGCAGGGGTGCTCATAACGTCGATCGCGGGAAGGTTCTGAGTGGATCTCGGCAGCAGGTGACAAACTGAAGGCCAGCAGGACGCTGAGACCAGAACTCCCTCTTCTGACAGGCTTATCAGAAATATTCACTAAGGTCCTAAACGTTTGCAGCTTCATTAAATAATAATAAAATAAACAAAATGTGTTAAAATGAATAATCTTAGTAATTTTGTTTCAACAAGGTGTTGCGCAATT
>CAEGAD010079468.1:0-15789 GCA_903067055.1 Poeciliopsis paucimaculata | reverse complement strand
GTTAAAGGATTTTCAAAATAAAAGATCCACCAGACTGAAATAATACATAAAACGTAAATATTTAATTATTTCTTGCGCGGCCCGATGCAATGGGTCCACGGACCGGTACCGGGCCGCGGCCCGGTGGTTGGGGACCACTGATATAACAGATTCCAACTGTCATTTGTCTTAATAAAGAAAAAAAATAATCACTTCTTTAAATAACCTTCATATATCGTCACAGATGCTTTCCCCATGTGTCCTAACAGGAAGTGTTGGGGCGTGAAATTTGTGAACGTAATTGGGCGAAGGCGGCAGCTCTTTTCACTCACACGCCAAAAAAACAGTATCTGTTCCAAACCCTTATTTTTGTTTTGTTTTTTGTTTTTTTTGCCCCGGGGATTATGAAACGATCTGGAATCAGAGGCGGAAGAAACACGACCAGGTTCGTGCAACGGTGACAACAGCTGGCCAGAGAGGACCGAGTAAACACGCCATCAAAGCAACCGCACAACTTGTTTGCAATCATACAATTTTCTATGGTGTTTTTTTTTGGGTTTTTTTTCACATCTAAAGGATTCACCGTCAGTTTAAAACATATGCTGCCTTTTTCAGATCTCGTCGTTAACCCCTCGTCGATAGGTCCATTGAGGACACCGTTGATGTCAAGACAATTATAGGGTTAAGTTAAATTGCCAACCAGTCTCTTCAAGTGTTCCTCCTGCATGTTAATGCAGGATAATTATCCACAGGAGTGACTTATTTTTTCCCTCTGTGTCAAAGCTAAATGAGCAACAGATTGCGCATTACGAATTTGACGTCTTCTTCTTCTTTTTTTTGTCCGTTCACCGAGCTTAGGGTGACTTTTAGAGTCAACTACTGTGTTTTGAAAGAAATGAACTAGAGATGGACTAAAATATGTTTGTTTTAGTCACAACATTGTGTGGTTAAAAACTGCTTGAACAAAGAGAAATTTGACTTTCAGCTGCTTCCATTCACTGCGGTTACGTTTCGTGGAATCCCTGCTTGCTAATATAGAGCATTATGGTGACACTGGTTTCTTCTTTCTTTTTTTTTTAAATCCTGTATGAAATTTATGTTATTTGTGTTGCCATAGTTTGGTCAGTGCTCTTCGACTTTTTCTTCTTTTTTTTTTATAGGCTACATATACATTTTTCATCTTCAGACATGGAAGTAAATAGAACCACCCCACGCTAAAACCCCGAACCATTAAATCTGCCTGAATCAAATGAGTTGGTGAACAAAAGATTGATTCGTGGCTCCTTGAAAGGATTCCCACATCTAGTGGAGAAAATATCTGAGCAATTATTCGTTGTGACTTAAAAAGAAGCAAATTGGGACGACATATGGAAAAAAACCCCCAAAAAAAACAAAGCGAAGTCGGTGGGAGCTGTGAACGGGGAATCGGACTGAGTGTGGTCGGCTCTTCTCGCGCTCTGAAAGCAAACAGCCATTTTATCACGCGAGGGAAAAGCTCAAGTCGCCGCAGATGGGGGTTGTTCAGTCGAAGGACGCCTGTGGCTGTGAACTGGAGGCCCCCGAACAGGAAAGTAAGAGGTTTCTCCTGTTTACCACCTCGAGTTCAATCACTTCCTGCCTGGTTCAGTCACTTCCTGTCATGACTTTGTACCCTGTCAAGTGCTGCACCGCTTACATTTTCCCTACAGACATGTCAACAATCGTGCGCAACGTGTCGCTTTCAATGCCATAGGCTGAAGCCAATGGCGGCAAACAAACAAAAATGTCTGAGAATTGCGGGGCGTCCCGAAGGGCGGACATGTTGGAAGGACGGTCCAGATGTTTCCATACCCCTGCTCGTGGTCCCCTGGAGGCTGAGGGCTGTTGTTGCGCTGGTGAGACTTCCTAGAGGAGAAGAAGAAAACGAGACGAATCAGCAGACTGTTACCTCGAATTATCTCCAACCTGCGTGGGTTGTAATTTTTTAATTTAACCGTATTACTCTGCTACTTAGTTGTGTAATTATCTTCACACTTGCCCAAGCACCATCTGCAGACACGGCCGTTTGAAATTTTAAGTGTGCTTCTGTCGCTTTTTGCCTTCGGCTGCTTTGATTTGTTTTGGGGTTTTTTTTTGGTATTTTTAGTTTAGTTTGTTTAGTGTTTGTTTATTTTTTGTTTTTTTTTCTGACTGTATTCTACTTTGTATACCAGGTTTTACATAGTTACCAGCACACATTTAAGCATATAAAACAGTTTGATTGATGTGAAAGAAAATGAGCACGCTGTTCTGGCGAAACATCTTTTCCTCCCACGCAATAATAATTACTAAAGTGGTTCTGCATGTACTGTTGTTTGGACAATGTGTACCCGGGTAAATTTGTGGAAGAAAAGAATTCCGTAAACAAAATCTTTAAATCCTGTTAAATGGGAATTGTTTTCAGTTGCTACGTCTGCAACCCCATGCTGAGAAATGAATGTGAAACATCTTTCCAAATTGGCTTTTTTTTTTTTTTTTTTTTTGGCTATTTTTTATTTTTTTTTGGCCACCATTATTAGATCTTAAATGTCTTCCAGCAGAAAAAAAACACAAGACAAAAAAAAAAGTGTCAAACCGACTGGTATAGGTTAGGAGTTATGACAGAGACTGAGGCCATTGTCGAAGGGCAACTAATCAAAAAAGTTGACTTTGTTTTGTTTTTTTTAAAGCTATCTTGGGAATGATTCGACTTTCAGTGCATGTTTGACAGAGAAATGAAAAGCTTGTCGATGTACACGGCCTACCTGGAGGAAAGCTTCCTCAGCAGACTGGATCCGAGGCCCCCCTCCAGATTGTCCATCTAACGTAGAGCGACTCAGAGAAGAAGACGGAGCAGAAAATGTCTGCTGCGACGCTCCGGCTGGTGGAAGAGTCAGAGCATCTGAGCAAGCATCGCCGTTTCTTAACCTAACCCGAGACCTCAGTCACTTCCTGTACCACTTCTCCTTCTCGGTCTCTTTCCGCATCTCGCTGCTCTCTACCCAGTTATGTCACATTTGAGATACTGTCACCGCTTCTGTTGTGCGAAGCTCTTTTTGAGTTTTCGAAGTTTTTAAGGCTGTGTGAACCGATTGACTTTTGACCTTTCATGCCCACACATGTGCAGGTGTCTTAGCTTGATCTTGAGCCCCCATCGCAGGTTGATTTGGTTGCAGAAACATTTGATGACTCTGTTTGTTTTCGATTGTTCAGGCGACCGATGAACTCTGGAGCGTCTACTGTTCATGAACATGAATGTTGTTCATTTTGGGCCTGCAAAGACCTATTTGAATGAAACATTTTTCAGAGTACAATAATGATGATACTGAAAAAAGCACCAACAGATTTCAAACATAAGAATTGCGAAGATGAGTTTTATCTTACTATGGATTTTCTCTAATCCATATGTTGCTAAATTATAGACACAAGACAGCTAATTGCGCCTATACCACTTTTTTTTTTATTTTTGGCCATCAAAATGCAACTGTGCCATTCTGTTCTTCAAGCCAATCTAACAATTTTCCTAAATTCTGTTTAAATAATGACCCAGGACAAAGTGGTGGTGGATAAATTACCCCCAGGTCCATGTTAAAACTACAAAACCTAAACACTAAACACTCCAAATTCAGCTCTGGTGGCTGTAAAAATCTGGAATAAACTTCCAGAGAACTGCAACACTGCTGAAACACTGACTTCCTAGAAATCACGGCTAACCTGGTTGGAGTTGCTTTTGGCCCGTAATCACTGGAACGCGATGTGTATTGACGATTTTGATGCATGTAACTGGTTTCTTAATTCGGTGACTGTATGATGTTCTTATGACACATCAAAACCAGTTTAGGAAAGACTGAAACTGGCTAATGCCGAACTTCTGGAATGGCCTTCGAAAAGCTGCAAGCTCGACCCAAAGGTAGAAAGTTTCAATGAGCTGTACAGATTCATGAGGTCAAACATCGAGCCAAAGGTGTGCCAGAAGCTCGCCGACGGCTAAGAAATGCAAACATTTAACCAGGCATGACTTGAAGTGTTATATAAGTACACATCTATTGAGCTGGGATATAAATCAATTAATCACATGATAAATTAAAACAAGCGCCATAATTTTTCTATTTTCGTTTTCTGCCAAAAACTGAATGGCAAAAGTCTTTGATGCTTTGGTCTCAACTTGTTGTTTTTTTTAAGAACAGTTTTTTTTTCTTCCTGTGACTAAATACTTCATGTTATTTGTTGTTTAATTTATTTATTTTGGGTATTTCACACGTCTTCCGGTTCGTGTTTAAATTTATGGTTATTGACATTTGAGAATATGTCCTTGTATTATTATTATGTCATGATATAACTACAAAATGGTTCCAAAACAACAATATTATCGTTTATCGCGATAACTTCAGGGGCAATTTATCGTCCAGCGAAATTCTTTATTGTGACAGGCCTAATTTAAACTGTATATGTAAAGAAAATAAAAAAATCATAAAAATGATTTAACAAAAGGAGCCCAATGTGTTCATCTCAGCATGTATTTATTCAACCACAAGCACTGGCAGCATTTCTCACAAACATTGCACAGTTTAACCAGAAGAAATGTGTTCGCTTTTAATGATAAGCGCCCACATCCTTTCTGCCACCAAAGCCAAAAACACTTTCATTAATCGATCGCTCAGTCTTCCAACAACACTCCACTTTCTCACGACATTCTGTCACTCGTACAATGGGGGATGATTACAAGTCCAATTCCAGGCGTAGGCTTCCGTGAACCGCGATTTCCTGGCGCCGGCGGGTTCTGGTGTAAACCCGTCCTCAGTGTGTTCGTTGTCACATCTCGAGCTTCGGCTTTAATTCAGGCCAGGATCCTGCTAAAGCAACGCCGTTGTCGCCGTCGCCGTCAAAGTCTGGAAAACTGAACAAGGTTCCTGTTGATCTCGGCTACGTTTCTGCAACCTGCGTCAGATCATTAGTGACGGAAAGAAAGGACGCCCTGAATGTCATTATTTCAGCGGTTTCTGTTTGGGTGGCTCAACCTGGAGTATCGGACTGACCTGATAGCGCCATGGAAAGACGGAACTCGTCATTCAGGATCTGAAGAACTTCCCTCACTCCTTCCTCCCCCTGATAAATCACACAAGATGTAATTACTGCCTCTCTACCACTGTAACCTGGCTACGGCGGAGTGCTAGAGCCAGACTAATAAAAATAAATAAGTACATGAAATTACCAGAAGAAAATCATAGTATTACAGGAATAACATCAAGTGAGAATAAAGTCAAATAATATAAGAATAAAGTCAAATTAATACAAGCATAAAGTCATAACAATATGAGGATAAAGTGGTAGTATTAGGAGAATAAAGACAAAGTTGACATAATACAAGTATAAAGTTATAACTTTTCAAGAATAAGCCCTTAATATTACAAGAATACAGTTGTAGTATTATGAGAACAAAGTCAAGATTGTGAGCAAACTGTAATATTTTGAGAATAAAGAGGTAGTACTATGACAATAAAGCCATAATATCATGAGAATTACGTCGCAGTATTATGAAAACAAAGTTGTATGAGAATAAAGGCAAAATAATATGAGAAAAAGGTCATAAAATTCGAGAATAAAGTCCCAATATTTCCAGACAGAAGTCATAGTGTTATGAGAATAAAGTCACGACACTAAAGTTGAAATATTACAAGGAAAAAGTTGTAGCACTATGATTTTATCCTCGTACAACTTTATTCTAGTAACTATAAAGACTTTATTCTTGTAATCTGATCATTTTTGTTGTCTTAGCGTGACCCTAATACTCTGTCTCACAGAGGGATAAAACTTTAGGTCACAGTTAAATTACCTAAACTAACTAAATCACCAACGCTGCCAAGGACAAACATTTTACGTCATGTGGGCAAAACAACAGACACGGGAAAACAAAAAGAAGAAGAACCCCTGTTGCGTTCAACGTCACGGATCACCCTAACACACATTTCTAGATAATCAATTACACACAGTCGGCCTCCCGCGGCTGTTGTACCTTGTATGCGAGGCCCCACACGGCGGGACGGCCGATGAACACACACTTGGCCCCCAAGGCCAGTGCTTTGAGGACGTCGCTTCCTGTCCTGATCCCTCCGTCGACGTAAACCTCGATTCTGCCTGCCACCGCCTCCACGATCTCTGCCAGAGCGTCGATCTGTGTGCAGAAACATCCAGACACATATTTACCCAACGCGCCACTCACCGATCTGCTGTTCTTTACGGTTAAACTATTTCAGTCACGTTAGGCACCGACATGTTTCTACGGACACTGTATTATTGATCACACACATTCCTTATTAATGTAATGAGTCAAGAGTTTTTTCCTTTGAGCATAAAATTCACTGCGAAAGAGTCCGAAGTGGCTGCTGACGCTCCCTATCCTCTCTGTGTCATGTGACCTGCTCTGTGTGCCAGTAATAGCTGTTCATCAGGGAGACAATAAAGTTTACGTTAATTGAGGCAAAGCGTTACATATCTGAAATGTATGTTTTCTGTGAGTTGCTGTGGACACATAATTCACTGGAACTTACTGGAGGTTGAAAGCTAAATCAACAAGTCATATAAAAACAAAGCAAACATGCTAACGTTAGCCTAGCATTTTGGCAAACTGCTCTACAAAAAAAAAACAAAAAAAAAAACAGAAGTAGGAGCAAAGTTTGACTTTATTAAGGACTGCAGGTGAATCTTTAAAATCTTTGAGCATGAGTATTTTCCAGACATATAGTGTTATTTTGTAGCACAATCAAGTAACTCCTTTGTAAAAATGCAATATATATCAAACATGACTTACAAGAAATTTGACTTTGTAATGCAACGCCTTGAAAATGGGCCTCTGTCTCTTTAAGAAACCCTTGGCAACATTTTACCAGCGTTGCTCTGAGAAGTAGCTCCTGTAATGAGCTCAGTAGAGCCATAGATGCACCAGATGTTTGCTAATTGCTGCTGGCTAGCCTGAAGGAGCTGAGTGGCGTATGCTTTTGATGACAGAATAACATTACAGCAGGATGTAAAGCTAAAAAAAAGTTAATTTTACATGAGATGGCCCCTTCAAGGCCTGTCTGCAGACACTTTAATTAGGACAGTCTGTCCATTAAAGTGAAGAAAAAACAAACATTACAAACTAAAGTTATTGGTATGTGATCATGTACAAATAAAAACATAAAGTGTACTGTTTTATTTTACCACTCCACAAAGGTGTCAAGTTATCAAGACTATAAACAGCACTGATGCAAATAATTTCAATATATTATCAGACCAGGAGTTTAAATTTGAATCAGTACTGAAGACAAAAAAAAATCTAACCCGGATTGTGGATTATAGAACATAAATTTATAGAACAAAATGGTTTTAGAAGACCTTTAGCTTTTTAAGTGGGATCTTCAAAAGAATGTAAAAATATATATAAATAATATTGCAAAAGGTAGTTTGTTTTAGTTCTGTCAAAACAGTATTACAAGCCATCCATTTTCAGAAGGTTTTCTCATTTTATTCTAAAACAATATAATTCTCTAAAACAACATCACTGACTCTGTTGTTTAGCTTTCAGACATAACTGAAGCTTTTAAACGCTTTACAACAGCAAGAACTAATTGTAGTGACTCCACAGTCACATTGTCTGACTCTGTTTACGGCAAATTTCTTTTTTAAGGTGAAGTTATGAGAGACGTGTTCAGCACGTACCGACGCCAGGCCGCCGTCCAGCTGTCTCCCCCCGTGGTTGGACACGATGATACCCTGGACGCCGTGCTCCACGGCCACCTCGGCGTCTTCCTTGGTCAGGATGCCCTTGATGATGATGGGGAGGCGGGTGATAGACTGCAGCCAGTAGACGTCCTTCCAGCTGATAGACGGGTCCAAGGTGTTGGCCGGTATCCCGTACTCCTCTGGGATGCTCGCCTCCTGCTGATGGTGCGACAAGTACAGCTCCCGTAAAGGTTCACTCGTTCAAAAAATCAGCAGTGGTTGTAGCTAATGACATGGGAAACTTTAGACTTCGGGTTAGACTTCAACTTGATTTGTGAGCTAAGTGCGTCAGGTCAGGCTATATGAGACTTTGTCAAATAAGTTTTACTTCCTCAAAAGGAAATTAACACCAACGGACGGAAATAAGTAAGAAAAAAAAATCCAATGTACATACTTTAACTTCTAATATCACATTAGGAACAATTAAAATGGAATCCTTTAAACTACAGCATTTTTTCACATTTTTTTTAACTTATTAAAAATAATGTTTTTTACATATTTGTTGTCACTATGTTGTGGAGGTATAAGACTTCTGCTTCTGTGCTCCCAGTAGAAATACACTACTTGATCAGAAACAACCAATCAGAGCCAGGAGGGGGGTCTTGGCGCTGGCAATTAAGCTTATGTATGTGCTCGCAGTCTCTCCATTGCTCTCTGCTATGCTACAGCTTTCCAACGGCAGAGCTTATGCTAGTGCTAGTTAACATGGCTACTAATCACACTGGATAAAGTTTTCCTGAAATGGGAAGTTGTTTTTTCCACCATTAGCCCATTTGATCAGAAGTGGAGCTTTTCTGCAGATTGCAATAGTAGGATGGGGAGAAAATGGAGGAGCTTGAGTTTTCTTTTTTATAGATTACCTGTCTCACGCTATGCTGCCACGAAATAAATACGTAAGAAATGTATTTTTAATAAAAGCTACATGCTGGGCCTTAAGGTGGCACAACAGAACCTTTCCCTTTCATCTGCGACCCAACAGCTGTCGCGCAGTTTCTAACTCGCCAACTCCTTCCCTCTGCTGTGCCGACCCACTCGCTTACCTGGAAAACTCCCTCAAAGTTCTTGACCTTGAGGTGCGGTGGCAGCCTGAACCTGTTGCGGATGTCGTCGCGGCGCTTCCCCGTGTAGGGCACGTCCACCGTGAGGACCAGGGCCTTGTAGCCGAGCGCCTCCACCCGGTGCACCAGCTGCTCGGACAGCTTCCTGTCCCGATACACGTAGAGCTGGAACCAGCGGTAGCCGCTGGGCGCCGCCGCAACGATCTCCTCCACTGAGCAGGTGGAGTAGGTGCTGGTGATGTAGCAGGTGTTGAGAGCCTCGGTGGCTGTGTGGGGAGGGGGATCATTGGTGTGATCCGTTAAAGGTACAAAGGTTTAATATTCACATTTACAAAAGTGCTTGGGAAAGTAGCACAGTACTGTGTGTTGGAAGGGAAATAAATACACGGGTTTCATGTTTATTTTTACAAATTAAAATTTGGAAAGTTTAGCAAGCATTTCTATATCTATAACCCCTTAAGTTAAGATAATGTAATGTTCACAGGTAATAGAAGAAAACAGGAAGACTGACAAAATAACTTCAGTTTTAGAGTCCGAGGCTCAGAGACTTTAAAATACTTTTGTTAGCTTGTACATAACTGAACAACTTAACACCAAAATACATTAGAGATCTGTTGTCGTTGTATCAGACCACTCAGGCCTTCTGGTTCTGGTCTGTCCTTCATCCCCAGAACCAAACATGGAGAATTTAGGATTCGTTTTTTTGTTGTTTTTTAAAATCTGATCGTCACAGACTCAATCCAGTCCGACTGAACTTGAGCCATCCGTCAGAGAAGAATAGGCAAAACTTCAGTCTCCAACTGTCCAAAGCTGAGAGGGAGCAGTAAAAACCTGCAGCAAAAATTATGTCCCACACAAACAATCAAGTTTATGGTTCTAAAGGGAAAAACTATGTAAAAATTCAAGGGGCATGAATGCTTTTGCAAGGTACTGCAGATGAAAAATGATAATTAGGATCAGTATTTTGCACTGATGCTTAACAATTCTGCCTCAAACCACATGAATTATTTTTTGTGGCCATATTAAAGACAGCAGACTTTGGGGGAGATTGAATATCTGATTGATTCTTTCAATAAATGAATTAATGATTCTTGTGCAGCTGCTCGTTCAGCTTGCAACGCTTCCCTCTAGTGTTCGGTTAGAGTACTGCAGCTGTTGCTGAATTAAAGATTTCTGCAGCAAGAGAACTAGACTTTGCTACAAAATGCCAACATGTGCTGTCAATCGGTGCGTTGTGAAGAAACTGAACTGAAGTGAGTCGAACAGAGAGTCATACAAACACAAGTTTTTCCTCCCACCTGAAGTCCTAAGAATTGAACATGTATGAAAAGAGAGTAAATGTATGAACGACTAAACAGATTAAACACATTTAGACTAAACAACAGTTCTCCAGGTTTTCTTAACGAGCGTTTCTCTGAATAGTCTCTCGTTCGGTATCTATCAAAGCGATTCGGTCCGGCCTCAGCAATGTTGTGGTTTGGCGTCTGCAAGAAGCCTGTCCGAGCTCTCATGCTTTCTATTCAGATGTGTGTTTTCTGCATCAGCGGCGTGATTTAGGATCATTGTCATTCTGGATAAGGAAGATATTGACTATTTTACTCTCATTAGCTGGTGTTTTATAGCGTTAGTAAATCTTCCAGCGCATAATCGAGTTCATGTTTCCGTCTTTCCGAGATCCTCCAAATCTGTGGCCAAACTGCAACTTCAATTTACGACGGAGTATCTGATGTGCAGAGCAAAAAATTAAGTAGAAATAAAAAAAAAGAAAAAAGCATTGCAAAGACTTTCTCTGGAGGTAAAAGTTGAAGACATCAAAAGGAGGGTTAAGCTTTTGCTCGTTACGACACACGGAGACGAACGTGACTCACCGCGAGCCGTAGCCACCTCGCCTTCATGCCAGGCCAGGCAGTGGAAGGCCGTCGGTGCAATGCCGACGGGGAAGCTTATTTCTGTCCCCTGCACCGTGGTGCGCGTGTCACTTACCGACACGTCCCGCAGGATGCGAGGCCTCAAACGGATCCTGGAGGACAGACATGAATAATTCAGTGGGATTGATTGGTTCTCTATGAAGGAAAACTCTTCAAGGAGGCTTGGAAGGCCCTGATGTCACTGTGGTACATGACGATGTGTGAACAGAAATACGACTTCTTCTGGAGACAAAATGGGGTGGAAAATCCATAGAATACTGTTAAAAAGTCTGAAATCAAATCACCAAACCCCTTTAAAGGTCACTGAAATAACTATAAAAGACTAAAGTAATTATAGATAAAACTTACTGAAGTTTATCTATTATTACTGAAATTAACCAATGAAAATCATTGGTCAAATGTGGTTCAACAGAATTGTTGAAACAGGCCTGGACAAATATGATACTTATAAAAGTATTGGGACAGTACCAATAGTTTTAATTACAAAAGTATTGCAAGACAGAGTAATCACCTTGCAATCGAAAGATTGTCTGTTCCTCTTGTCGATGAGCTCTGATTTAAATCCAGTTAAAGATCTGTGCCTTTCCCCCAAGTTGCCTACCGATCTACGTATAAATGCGTTTGCCCAAACAGGCTGATAGTTTCACCTGTGGAATGATGATCACACGGAGATCATCCACTTATCCAGGAGACCCAGACATACCCCAGGATACCAAGCCAGAGCCTTGTCAAAGTCAACATACTGTCCCTTCAACAAAAAGTCTGGAGATCTCCATCCAGCGGGGCTGGAAAACTTTCAAACTATGGAGTCACCTGGTGACAAGGTATCCTGTCACCAGGCCACCTTTTTCCAGACACTGCAAGTCTTTGGAAGAATCTCTTGGTAGCCAGTTTTTCCCGCATTCTCGTTTTTCCATGTATGATCCAAACATCTCGATCGAAGGTAAACTGTTGATTTGAGAGCTTCATGTTTTTGATTCAGCTCTTTCCTCACTACATCAGATTTTGACGCAATTTGTACAAAAGGAAAAACAAAATCACGATTCCTTGTTCCACAGAGGAAACAACTTCCAAAAAAAAGGTTCCTCTGTCCTAACAGTGGGTCTGGCTAAAATGTAGCAACAAGTTAATGATTATACAACTTCACCTTAACAGAGACTGCTCAGAGAAGGCAAAGATGTGTGAAAACAGCACAAAGTCCACGTAAAAATGAGTCTCTTAATGGTCAACAACTCAATATTAAACCTAGTAAGATATGTACCCCCACACCGATTTTAAATATTGCATCAATGTAAAAGTAAACAAGTCAAAAGCTGTGCGTACATGACGTTTTATGTCCGGCGTACCTTTTGTAAGCCATCAGATTGTCGTCTCTGGTGTAGCATTCATCTGCTCCGGCTGCGTAATAATCCCAGGTGGCCTTTGAAAGATGCGCCTTCGCATACTCCTCAAAGTCAGTCAGGCACACCATGGCCATCTCTGCACAATGGACTCCTTCTCTGTGTGAGAAAAACACCAGACAGACAATGTCGCGGCTCGAAATACACACCAATGAGGTGTAACATTCTGCTGTGTTACCCCATGAAGCGCAGATGTGTCAGAACCGGCAGTAACATAACTTGTTTGCTTGCTGTTGGGTCGGACGATGCGGCACACTCTGCTCTCCCATCAGTAAGCCTTGGTCAGTCAATGCCACTGATCCGTTGCACAACGGCTTAAGTTTTTGGAATTGGGCTGAATTGTCTAGTGGTCACAATCTGAGTCTGTGTTGAACTCGCTCAAATCATTTTCTACCTATTTCATTAGCTCTGACAACACAATATCCAACTGAGGTTTAACTTTAAATCAAGGCTAAAACCCCCCACCCGTTCAGAGTTGCCTTTGAACTGTAATAAATGGAACATTGACCAACATCCGTGGCGTGTGTTGATGATTCTAATGATGGCGTTCGTCAAACTGTAATGTTTGTCACTGCTTTCTCACTCGTTGACTTTATGTTGTTTTTAGGACTTTTTATTTGTGTGTTTTTATGATGTAAAACCTAAATGTGCTATACAAGTAAACTTAACTGACGGATTGATCGATTAACATATCCCACCCATTGACAGGTATGTGACGATGATGAAGAGGTAATTTGTTCATTTCACCTGATGTAGACATAATCATAGTTTTACTGTGCAATTAGTACGATAGTTATAGAAAACGGTCTTAAACAGATTTTGCGTGCAAAAATACAACGTTCTTTACAATCGCTGTTTATTTTCCATAGTCAACATGATCAACACGATCCTTTGTGTTATTGCGGATTTTCTATCTGATTAAGCCAATAAATTGATCAAATTGATGCATTGTGCAGCTCATTTACTGAGCTGCACAATGCATGTTAAAACAACAAGATATACAAATAAAACTACAGCAAAACTTACCGCAAATGAGCAATGTGACCAAAATATCCTCCCTCTTGCCCCACACGGCGCCCACGAAGGACTGACGTTGCAACATCCCCATTCAGACCGAACCTCCCCGTCAACCAGTGAGTGCAGCTCGGTCAATCAATAACTGCCCCGCTGACCTGGGTGAAGATGCCCCCCCCTCACCTTCTTCAAATCAGACAAAAATGGTGTCAAACGTTTGTGCTGGTTTGTGCAGCAAACATTTTTGTTTGTGCTGCTTTGGCTTTGGCTATTAATGAAATGTTAAAGGTCAAAAGGTCAACCAGGCCTCCCACTTTTATGAAATCAAACAAAATTGGCGTCAAACGTTTACGAAAGTAGCGGAGTTGATTGACATCTATTGTGTCTGATTTGAAGAAGGTGGGGGGTCAACCAGCCAGAATGTCTTCTTAAGAAAGACATTAAGAAATGTTTCTTAATGTTTAAAGACATTAAGAAACATTTCTTAATGTCTTTAAAATGACAGCAGCACAAACGAAAATTTTTGCTGCACAAACGTTTGACACCAATTTTGTCTGATTTGAAGAAGGTGGTGGGGGCAACTTCACCCAGGTGCCCCGCTGGCCTTCCTCCGCCGCGTCACTTTTGGCCCATTTAGGATGAACTTCCACAGAGAGGCCGTGTGAATAGCTCCACGTGACCCGGGCGCGACCGCTGCTGCTTTCACCGTGTTTACACAAACTGGAAATGTGCTGACGGCGACTCCGGCCACAGCGAGGACAAGAGGCGGCCGAAACCCTGCGAAAAGCCAGCTGCAGCGTGAAGGCAAACATTGTTTGTGTTGGTGAGTTGGAAATTAAATTAAAAATTTTTTTTTTTTACAAAAATAAAATTCTGCTGAAGCCAAAGCTCCACTTGTTAACAAGCTAGCACCGCAGGGGAGCTAACAGTACCAGGAAGTTGGAAAAGAAGGAGACTAAAACTTCATTTTATTTATAAAATAGTGGCCAAAACTAATTTTTCTCCCTACATGGTTTATGTTGGCTATTCTGGAGTGGTTACAAAGTGAAAAAATGAATCTGTTTTAAAGTATATTTTAAATATGCTGCATGTTTCATTGTATCAACTATGATAATTGTTAAAGACGTGGTATTTACAGAAAGACGTGATATTTAAAATATATTTTATATATTTTTTATATGTTAGATAAGTCCATTGTAAAGTTATAAGTACCGCAACTTAGTGCTTTAATTCAACCAAATGAAACATAAATACATTTTTACAAATGTATTATTGTATTTTTGTCTGTTACCTACATATACTTTTTATGCATAATAAAATGAACCTCTTCATATATTATTTTTTTAAAAGGTTTATAAGGTGTTATGTAAATAGTTTTAATATATTTAGAATATATTTTAGTTTTAATACAAGTACAAACACTATAAATTTGTTGGCAATAACATCAAAATGTATCCTTGCAGCATGAAATAAGCACAAAAAATTCAAATATATTTAAATTATACTAAGTGTACATGAAGTCCTTCCATTTTAGCAGAAAATAGTAAATTCACTTTAAACTGAACGTTAATCACATTTGAATTCAACTAAAATTAACAGAGTAAATTGTTTCAAAGTAGCACTCATCAAATTTATGTTACAAAAATGTTGTAAACATTGCTACAATTCTAGATTTTAGTTCACGTAAATATATTCTTTTCTCCTGTGCAGTGAACATGCTAAGAATGTTTAGGTGTACACGCTAAATTGCCTATAAACCATTAAATTCAGTTTTTGCAACCACAACATGACCACACGTGTATAAAATCCAGTCCATAAAGACTCTATCCCAACCGGTGGCATCACTACAACCTGGAAGCGATTTGGAACAACTCCAACTCCGAGCGGGGGCCACGAGACGACGAGGTCTTTCTGCACAGTCAACGGTTACAGTCCTCCAAACTTCATGTCGCCTTTAGATTAGCTCAACAACAGTCCTTAGAAAGCGTCATGGAATGACTGTCATAGTGTTACATGAGACAATAGCGATGCAGATTGTTAGATAAAAAGGTATGAACCCATTTCTGTTGGACTCTAGGACATTGGAGACATGTTGTCCGGAGGGACAAATTTGGCAACCCAATGATTGAGTTTTGCGGTTGCCCCGACAACAACACCTGCCTGACTGCCTCGTGTCAAGTGCGAAGTTTTGGTAAAAAGGGCGAGGCGTTTTTTTTTTCTTTCTGATTCAGGCTTTGCACTGCTCTAGTTCCCAAAAAAAAAAACTCTAAAGGCTTTATCGTGCCAAGAGATTTTGGGCAATTTGGTCCATTAAAGGAAGGAACCGTTTTGACGACGGTTCCTTCCTGTTCCAAACTGACTGTACACCAGGGCACAAAGTCCAGAAAGAAAGACATGGACGATGAAGTTTTTGTTTGGGGGAAAAAATTGACTTGCCTCATAGACAGTCTAAAATCAAACGACTGGAAGTATGTCAAAGATCAGGATCTGCACAAAGTAAAACATTTAGATAAATGGATAACAGATTATAACTAAATTAATGTTTTGATTGTTTATTCTATGTTGCATGACTTTGTGTTTGTTATGATGTAAAGCACTTTGAAATGCCTTGCTGCTGAAATGTGCTATACAAATAAAATTTGATTGATTGAT
>CAEGAD010079449.1:0-32738 GCA_903067055.1 Poeciliopsis paucimaculata | reverse complement strand
TTTAATGGGTTTTTTCACTTATTTTTTTGTTTTTAGTTTTTTTGTTTCACTTCTTTTTTATATAAATTAATTTTGCCAATTTTGCCCCCCCTTTTTTTTTTTTTTTTTTTTTTTTTTTTTTTTTTTTTTTTTACAATAGACTATGCTATATTCAGTTTGAAGACCGTTGTTCTCTCTACGACAAAGAATTTCTCATTTAGAAGAAACCGTAAATGATGTCTAGTCTAAGCAACACACATGCTCCTTAGGTACAAATTAGAGTGAGTTAAACAGAATGTTGAACTCCAGATAAATAGAACAATAAGTGCTTTGTTTTGAAAAGCAGGGGATGTCTGTGGTTATAATGCCACTAGCAAATATTAAGGTGAAAGAGGAAGATTAAGTTAGTTTATTTTCTAAATAACTAAAAGTCGTTTAATAAGAAGATCAAGCAAGCTTTTTAGGGGACAAAATCTAAAGCAAAGAGACACAGTCCATAAGTCTGCAAGAATGTCCTTAAAATGCTTTGTGAGTCAGTGTGCATTAAATCTTGGTAAACACTTTGATCAATTGCTGATACAGTTACTGATACAGAAACGTTCTACAGAAACACTTTTGTTTCTAACCACAAGAAGTGCTTTCTTTTTAATCAGTGCACATTTCTTTGAAATGTAATCGGCTATAAACATGTCCTCCAGTGTTTATTTTTTGTGAAGCACTCACTGCAGCATAACGTGTGCTATTCTGGTGCTTTGCCACAAAAGAAAATGTATCATACACTGGAGGTTCATTTTTTCTGACATGAGTTTTTTGTTTAGTACAAAAATATTATTGTCCTTAAACGCATCTATGCAGGTAATTGCTTGATGCAGCCGAACACATACATACATTTTCATAAATAAAATAAATGGTGCCTTGCCAAAAGAGAATTCATACACTTTTATCACAAATTAACATGTCTCCAGCTTGACCTTTTTTGTACTTTTTTAGCTTTTTAAGTGAATGTCCAACATAAAGTGGTTGTGAAGTAGAGGAAAATATTGTTTTCTTTGGGTGGCTTGGAAATAAAAATTAGAAAAGTAGATTATGCACTTATATTCACTCTCCTCAATTATTTTCACTGGCTTATTCTATGAAATTATTATGCTTTAATCAAAATTATTCCATTTGAAAATATTTCCCGTCTTATGTCTTTTTCAGCCTCTAACTGGTTTTCTTCCAGGGTGGCTCAATATAAATCTCCATCCATTTTTGAAAGCAACCCCACACCATGACTCTACCACCTCCTGCAGTTTGGCGTGTTCACTTTTCATGGCTTTCTTTCTCCAATTTTTTTTTCATGCTTAAATGAAGTTCAGATTTGTGGAATCCACAACTAATATCTGTCCTTTCTACTGATACTTCCGGCTGAACATATCACATGGTTCTTTTTACTTATTAGTTGGGTTTTAAAGGTCTTACATTTATTTATGTGTAGAGGGGGCATAAACAAATGCAGAGTGCACTTTTCTGATTTTTACATTTATTTTTTTCACTGTATAACTATGCAGCTCTTTGTTGTATTCTATCACATAAAAGCCAAATGAAATACAGTGGAATTTGTTGTTGTGAGGAAAATCCACAGCAGTGTATATAGCACACACTTTCAGTTTTTTTTTGTTTTGTTTTGTTTTGTTTTTTAACCTTAACTTCAACTGCACATAACGAATCGCTCAAATGTGAGAGACTGAAGATGCAAAAAGACAGGAGGCGTCCAGACACCTGTCACCCTTTTCATCCAGAGGTATTTGCAACTCACAAACTCTTCAAATGCACACTTCACTGGATTTTCTTCTCATATATTCTTCCTGTAACTGTAGGAGAATTCAATGGAGTGTGGAGGAGCTGGCAGTCTCACCACATCGTTTAGTGCCACGCTGCTTTTAGCACTCATGGCATTGTTCCTTAGGTGACCAAAGCTGGTCCTGACTCACCATCCACAGCTTGACCTGGTTTGGCTTGGTTCGATGTTATGAGGAATTGCAATGAAGCCACAGAAAACAACATTTCTGTCCTGTATGAAACTGTGTCCGATTCAAACCCATCACCAATATGATCCCCAGCCCAGAGGTATCACCCGTCAGGGTCATGCAATAATTGAAAGGACTGTTTAAAGGATACTATTAAACCTGCTAAGACAACTGCGATCATTTGGAAATATCATATGAGCTACATGGAAAGGTAGTGGGAGAAAATTTGTACAAAATATAACATTGAATGTACCTTTTGACTCTCTGGCCCTTACCAAACCAGGATTGGGACTGTCTTCATCCCCCCACCAGTTGTTTGAGAAACCAGGGGCAGGAACAAGTTCAGTGGTTAAATTTCTATCTTAGAAAACAGCCCTGAAAGATTTTTCATTCAAAGTGTAGCTTTTGATGAAGGGTGCTTAGCATTTCTGGGTGGATGAGAATTGTCATGATTAATGTTGCCTTTTTCTGTTTTAGTCAGTTTAATTTGCAGCGCCCTCTGCACTTTTGACTTCCGATAATCCTATTGCACGAGGGTTAAAGGCTCATGGTAGAAAAACTTAAAACACGCCAGTAGAAGCTTAAAAACAAAAAATAATCTAGGGCTACAACCGTTGTACCAAACTGTTCAGTCCTTTCAGGTTGTAGCGACGGACTGGGGTCTGTAGCTGGGCTTGGAATTGGTCATTACAGCCACGAAACACCCACATGGACAGAGATGGATGCACTTTTCCCTGGCCTGTTTGGACTTTCCATGGACTCTTTTGATTCTGAAGATTTAAAAAAAAACATATTCTAAAGATGTTACATGTGGCTGGGATTGTTATATGATGTTTGTCTAATTATCTTTTTTCCACAATGAAAAAAAAAAAAAATCTGTTACAATATCTACTGTATATGAAAAGAGAAAAAAAGTTTATTTATAGTTTGCAAGTGGTACCCATAAACTGTGACTCAAAGATTCTCTGATGTGAGTGGTTGTAATAATTAAGCTTTGCCTTATAAAAAGATATCGTTCCTGTTTGTGTACTTTTGAAATAAAATATTGTTTAAAATGTATTTTTTTGTTGAACGTTGAGTTATTTGAAGGCTCTTTAGAAGTTGCTGTTTGAAAAGGTTTGGACCTGAAATTTTAATCCACACTGATTGCTCTTTTGTTCTCAGTTTAAGCCACATGAAGCAGCATCTTCTCCAAAGCAGAAATGTGGCACGCATGTGTGTCTCTTGTGCATCTGTTGTTTCCCTTTTCTGTCATTCATGTGAACTGCTGCCCAGGAGGAAGCCCCCACCCTGCCATCGAGAGACAATAAAGATCAAGACATGACAGCTGAAGACCAGCTACAACACATCTGTATCTGTTTAGCGATAGACATCCTTTCTGTCATCATAGAGCCACTCACATCGTGCGTGCCAACGTCATATATAGCTTGCGCTGTTGTTGGAGTAACATTTTAGAAAATGATAGCTGAGTTTTCCTGAGATGCTGTCAGTGCCAGCCAGGGGAAGCTCTGCTGCGGTCTCAATGTCAGCAAAAGGATCCTTGTGGTCAACAGCTGGGCATGCTCCATCTCCTCCTCTCTCCTCACAACTCAACACTTTAGTTTTACACACACACCCTTCACCTGCTCTGACAAAAACTATCTTAGAATAGTGATCTCTGCCGTTTTATTTTTTTAGGTTTTGCGTCCTTCAAATTGGTCACTGCAGTTATCGCTAGCATTCTGGGGTTTTTTTTTCTATGTGTTTAAATTGACTTGCTTGTCATCTGTCACGGGGATAAGTTGGAACTGTTTTGGTATAACACCCATCCAATCAGGTCTGTGATTCCTTCCACTCCGCTAGTTGAGTTATGAGAAAGTGGGTGCTGTGTGTATGCAAAAAGCTGCCTTGGGAAAGCAGTCCTCTTTCTGTGGAGCAGTCACACCCTATTACCACAGTCCTTCATGTGAGTGATTAATGTTCATCTATGTTTTGTGTAAGCTCTTTAGCCTTAATGACGACTGGACACTAGAATGCTAAAAGGCCTACAAATGCACACAGACTCAAAAACTTTCCACAGACAAAGTTAAAATTCTTGTAAGAAATAGAGATGGACAACAAGAACCATACAGTTTAACAGAGGAAAAGGAACACAGATGAAGCCAAAATGATTCACGTTGCAAATTGGAAAACATTTAAAATGCATTCATTGGCATTCAGAACTCCCTTAATTTTTTACGGGACAGCCTTAACAAAATCCTCAAAAACTTTGGTCTATGTTGAAATTATACTGTCACGCAATTGCTGCAGATTTCTCAGTTACACATCCATAACGTGAGTCTTCAGCTCCACAACATCAGATGTTCTGGTAAAGTCAAGAAAATAAAACAATGTTTTCAATAAAACTATCGGATGGAATTATTTACTTATTTTCAGCAGCAAATTGACCGGGGACCTCTTAATTGCAAGTCATATGATCACTGCAATATTCACCAACATTATGGTATATCGCTGGTTCATATCATGCATACTGGGTGCAATGTTTATCAATCAATCAATCAATCAATCAAATTTTATTTGTATAGCACATTTCAGCAGCAAGGCATTTCAAAGTGCTTTACATCANAACATAGAATAAACAATCAAAACGTTAATTTAGACCGTCAAATTTATAACTTGTTATCCATTTATCTAAATGTTTTATTTTGTGCAGATCCTGATCTTTGATATACTTCCAGTCGTTTGATTTAACCACCACACCGTTACACCACTTCTACTGTCCTACAGCTTTTAGGGTACATTCCTGCTCCAATGCAGCTGAATCAAATGATTTGATTACCTTGTCAGAATGCTGTCATGTTTGGCAAAGACATGCTAATGAGTTTTCATTTGAATCACATGTTGCAGGACATAGATCTCAAGGACCAGGGTTGGAGACATCTGCTCTAATGACTGAGAGAAATATTTTGTCATCAAATCCATGACATTTTGTGGCCCCATGCTGCGGCATTGGTTTAGGTTAGAAAGCCAACCCTTCATTCTTTGTTCTTCAACCTAAATTGAACCGTGGACATTTACTAATTATCTTTTAATCCGGTGACATCTAATTTGACTTGAAAGAAGCTGCAAAGTATTTAAAATGTTATTAAACATGGACAAATGTAATGTTTGCCCCTTGTAAATATAGAGATTTGGAGGTAGCATATACTGTGGAATGCAAGGTACATTACTGCTTTCTAAATGATCCAAAGTTTATCTCACTATCTGGAAGATCAGATAGCGAGATAAAGATCCATCTGGCACAAACAACAATACCATGTGCAAAGTCACTTAAATCCTCTTTCTACCCTCTTGTGTTCCCCTGTTTGAACATAAGCAAGTTGTCTTCTTACCAGATAGTTATCATTGCTAAGTGATTGTATTAAGCAAATAATCGGGTGTAACTAATAATGTGCTTGTCGCGTATGGGGGTACATCCCTGCTTACATTTCATTATAGACTTAGTTTATCTTATGTGAAGTTTTCCAGTCAGTTGACTCTTAGTTCCCCTCTGCCCATTAAAACGCTCTATCTCTCAAAGACAAAGCAAGTGAAAGACACATAAATGATGGTGTTTTCTGAAAAGCTGTCCAAATTCTTTCCCAGTGATACAATCTGCACAACTGTTTGAGGTGGGAAGGAACCCCTCAGAGAGGAGTCACTGATGATTTGAAGACAATGTCCTAAAGGGGCCCTGCTATTCAAAACACATCAATCCATCAACACTCACACTGCTTCAACTTTGTTTCTGGGCTACATGAGAAATTGTTTTTTTGCCAGTTTGCCACAGGACAGGCGACAGCGAATTGGCTGTATTCACACATTCAAATGGCGTAAGCATAAACACACACATGATAAACATGACACGCACAATGCATACCGGCGGTCACGCGGAGGGCAAAGCTTTTGGTGTTACCTCCGATGGAGTGGATCCATTGGTGGTTTGCTTTGAGGACCGCAGATATGTTTAAATGGAAATGATTCTGAGCAGCCGAAGCAAACCCAAGACCACCCACATGGCCAGTGACCACAACAAGACACTACTAAGGCAAGCTGGGAAAACACACACAGTATTTTGCTAAAATTCCACTGAATCGCTCGATGTATGCGCGCCATAAAACTCATTGTCTCCATATGCTTTTTTTTTTCTTCTAAAGAAGAAGACAGTGACAATGACACAAAAGTATTTGATCTTTATTTTTATGATAGTAATTTCTTGTACACAATCATGAGTCAAATGAGCTTTTCTATCTTCACCACAACAAACAGAATGAGTATTTTCACATCCTGAGCCCCTTGCATCACCCCCACCCCTTCCTCTTTAGTCACAACTTTCCACACCCTTTTTTTTTTTTTTTTTATCTTTTTCTCTTCAAGTTTTGACCACATGCTCACTGGGTGCACTGGTGATAATGAGCAGACTCCTCAGCTGCATTACCCACACATGCATATGCCCACATTCTCTCACATAGGAGACGAAAACCAAACCAAACCAAAGCCCAAAGATAAATTTGTGCCTGTAAGTGGCAGGAGACACATTTCTGCCAAGGTTTAAAGGTGCCAGTGTAAAACATACACTCTCAATACACGCTGTACATATACAAAGAATTAGTTGACTACCCCACGGTGTGATCGGAAAAAGAGCGTTCAGTCTTTAGGGACGTCTCGGTGAGCCAGAGGTATTGACAGCTAGATGTACTAATACTCTATCTGTATGTTTTTGTGTATGTGTCCGCTTGAAGGAATGCGTGCAAGTGTGTATATGTGTTAAATGTAAATTCGTGGGTGCTGCTGGGATAAGCAGAGATATCCTATCTTGTTGTTTTTGAGATCTGATTAGGACTAGCAAAGACTGTAATTTGCGGAGAGAAGTCTCCCCGAATACATTTCACCATCATGCAGACAAAACCTATTTTCTGCTGCAGCCACAAACTGAAAACCGAATCAGAACAACACATATTTATGTTATTTAGCTGTATTTTGTGTGGAACGAATTGCAATCGGAACTTGTCAAAAATACTAGCCATAAGCCTCTCTAGAACCTTGTTTGCTCCCACATGGTATCGTCAGCAGTGACCTAAAGAAGCAAACACAAAAGCTTCCTTAAATAGCAAATAGCCAAATCAATGCCTTAGCTCTGCTGCTTAAATGCATGCATAATGTTTTTGTGAAGAAATGGACAGTCAGAAAGGAAGGAGAGAGCAGTAAGGTGAGGATAAGAGATCAGCTAGGCAACAGAACAAAAGGACTATCTTATTGCAAGAGAGTAGGTGTCCTCAAGACACCATCACACTAAAGCAAGCTGGTTTTGACCCACGATTTGATTGGAGAATTATGAAAATTATTTTGAGCACTTCATTAAGATCCACTTGGTTGCCTTGGATGGAGGCGCAATCGAAGAACTGGAGGTTATGGGGGTTTATGGCACCACACCGGTTGCTTCAAATCCTGCTGGGCAGAAAAAAGCTGAAAAAAAAAACAAATCAACCCAAATCAATCAAAATAATTTTAATCAAAATAAATGTGTTAGAATAACGGATGGATGGGTGAAAATTAAATGCAAAAAAGTATCACTATTATCAATTATAAATTGATGGGTCTAATGCAACCTTTCACTGAGAGATCTGAAATATGACTCATCTCTGTATCCAGTCCCACGACCAATTAACCCATCAAAAGCTGACTTCAAAATAGCCTCATCTCCTGAATGGAACTTCAGCTCTTGGAATTCCAGGGCTTGGACTGGGCCCTGACGGCTAAAGCTAAGACGACCAACTTGGGTTTGAAACAAGGCCAGGCCAGGCTGGGCCCTGAAATGCATAACAGTCTTAGGTTACATGGCAAATGTAATGGCATCTCCATTTTCCAAAAGCTCCAGTCATGTTCTGTCAGTTTACAGATTTTTTTTTTAAGTCTCGGGGTTCATCAAGACCATCGGGTTGTTTTAGGTCAGCAGTGAGTTAGGCCTTGAAATTCTCCCACGCGTACTGTTTTTGCCCAGTCCCTTTCTTACTGTTAATTCACAAGACTAGTGAATATTTTCAAATTTGTTAGGATAGTTACTAAGTGTTGCTAATGGGCTAATAAATGTAGAAATGATTACATGTCAGCTGTAAAGTTGTCAGATGACTTCACAGGTTTTCACAGTCTGTTTATTATTTAAAGAGTTGAAGTTTTACACAGCAAAGGATGTATGTGCAATGTTTTTGTGTGTGAACACTCTTTACACAAGAGCAACAGAGCCATTTGATGTAGTTAATTTTAGGCTATGATGTTTTTGAACTAAGGTAGGTAGTAGAGTCTCATCCAGTTAGTATTGGGTCATTTTGAAGCTCAAGTAAACCCACTGGTATCTTTGTACCCTGTTTGAATTTTTCCTGTCCTGTCCAAATACAATCATTGCAAAAATATTACTCTTTATAAATTTGCCATTTGGGCACAATCAGTGTCTCCAACTTTGTAATAGAAATATGTCATAGGATTAGGATAAGCATCTGAGGTTGCATTATAGCTGATGAAGTTCTGACTGATGGAATTAGACTCAGGGGTAAAGAGACAGTGCATGTCCTAACAATTCGAAACAAATGTAGAAAAAAACATGGATGTGAGGGTGTCAAACACGTTTGGCTACATTATTCTTTTCTTAACCAGGCTCTGGGATTTCAACACCCTTATTTTGCATAGCAGAACAGTGAAAGTGAGGCTAAGGTTTCAACCACAGATCCTGACAGGAAAATTATTTCAACAGTGTGTCATTTACATGCCCCATTGTCCCCCACTTATCTCCTCTCCCACCCTGAACTCATCTGTTATGACCCTCTTGACCATAAGGACATCCAAGTGCTCACTCTTAAACCCGCCCACAGCTGTTTCATATCCTCCCTACTAGCCATCACTGAGTACTTGTACTCTGTATACATGTACACGTTTCTACGTTGTTTATTTTCTGTGCATCTACATCTCCTGCTCTCTCTCAACCTAACTTTTAGAGGGTATGACATCACAATGGAGAAATCTTGGGCACTGACGTATGTTTTGTGGTTGAGGCAAGCAGGGCGGGAACATCGTCTGTTTGCAGTCAGAGAAAGTCCTGGGGAGTCTTTTGATTAGGGTGCTAATTTGTATGACTCTTGCAGTCCCACAGTAACAGAATAGGCCATGTTGTGATTAAAAATAATCAGAAATGTAATATATACTGTATGTGATCTCGTCATAGCTCAAAGGTGTATGCGTGCATGTGTTGGTGTGTGTGCATGTTCGTATAGTTGCATGGCTGTGAGTGAAGATGTGTGTACTTGTGATTTATATCGCTTATTAGTGGGTGTATAAAGACTTTTCCCAATGAGCTGTGTAATCCAAAAATCCTGTGGTGCATCATAATTAGGAGCGGAAATAAGAAACTCACACACAATCAGATCTGTCAAAAAAAGTGAAACAGCACAAAAAGATGAGGTTATTTGAGATAGACGATTAGGAAACATCAATAATGCAGTGAAAAGTAGAAGCAAGGCTCAGAAATTGAGAAGCATGTAAACCCGTGTTAAAATAATGTTAAAATCACAATGTCTCATTCGTACGGTTTAACTGTACTTGGAACAGTCCTTATGATGTGCCACCAGGTTTTTTCCCCCCACATTTTCTAGAAGAGCCCAGATGAGCACTTCACTTGAACTTCCGAACTTTATTACCTCCCCCTCTCACTGTGTGTTATTTCATTCACTTTTCACTGGACCTTATTTCCTCCCAGGGGTGTTTTTTTCCTCCACTCTTTTTGTCAAACATATTTGTCCACGTTCTGACTGGGCTTTAGTTTTCATTTATACAGTCATTTAAGATTTTAGTGTCTATGATTTTCACTTTAACTTTTCATTATGACAGGAGGAATATTTAATACCATCACCACAAACTGATCAATGGGATGGTTACATAAAGCCTTTAGAGGTTTGCATATCATGCCTTTTCTTTCTCCACCCCTCTCACTTTTTTATGATTGTGAAACATATTTAGCTTGACCTTTTCATTTTGATACATACCATTCCTACTACGTTTTCTGTAGCTTCCATTAATCAAATACATTTTTCTTTTATGAGGATTCTTTCGTTTCTGCGTTCTTTTTGTGAGTTTGGGAGGACGTCTTTCCTTTTGGATTTTATTCTGTCCTGAGAGTAATCCACCAAATATATATATATATACATACATTTTTTTTTTTCTTTTTTTACATAAACTTTGTTCTAGGGAGTGGGGGAAGTGTTGTAGGTTCAATGAGATTTTGATGGAATATTTCTTTAAAACTATACATGAAAAACCTAAAACCTTCTCAGAACTTTGACACCAAACTTAAAAGTATTTGGTGTTGTGTGATTGTGAATTACAACTGAAAGTAATGTTAAGACCAAACACATTTGTTTTCCTGACCATTATGCAAAATATTACATGTTGCATAACCTAACTAAACACAGACCTTTCTGGAAGTTCCTACCCCGTCGTAATTCATGGCAGTGGCACCATCAAATGATGCAAATGCTTTTCTTCCAACCTGTTGGAGACCTTTTGAGACTGAGATGGAGTTTCACCTTCCAGACAAACCTAAACCCCAACCCTAGACCCTACTATGACCTATGTTGACCTCTCAGTTAATCAAA
Organism: Poeciliopsis paucimaculata; assembly: GCA_903067055.1. NCBI lineage: Eukaryota > Metazoa > Chordata > Actinopteri > Cyprinodontiformes > Poeciliidae > Poeciliopsis > Poeciliopsis paucimaculata. The sequence goes on along the minus strand of CAEGAD010079449.1, from coordinate 22,090 downwards.
GTGTTGTTTATTCAGAGTTCCCAGGATGGAAACTAAACATGGTTAGCCAACATTTAGATTCCCTGCTCCTCAGTTGTGGAATAACCTTCCTGAAAACCTGAAATGTGCACAAAGGACAGAGACTATTATTGTTTACTGAAACATTACACAGAAAGGCTAAAGGTTGCTTTATCAGTTTCTTTTTTTTTCCTTTCTAATGTATTTTTAAAATCATTTTTATATTTCCTTGCTTTTTATTTAATGGCTACATTTTTGTATTTTTAGATTTTTTATGTTTCTATAATCATTTTGAATTACTTTCTGTGCAGTGATATAAAAATAACATTGCTTTGTCTTTGCTATGAAAGTGGAGTTTATAATTTACCAAAAAATAGTTTAGGGGTAAAAGTTTACAAGAAGCAAATATTACCATCAAAATGGTTTCAGATGTTTGAAACCACATTTATTTTAAAACAAGGAAATGAATTAATCTTTTTTTTTTTTTTTTGCACTATGATTCAAACCACACTTCCAAACTACTGAAGTCGTGATGTGAAGGTGTTCGGCCAGCATCCAAAGTTGACAGGGATTCAAAATAAACTTTCTTCACGTCCATCTATCTTTTCCAGTGGAGCAAAGGACTTGAGTATACCACAAAACTTTATTTAACAACTAAAATTTATTGTGTTTGACTATTACTTTTTTCCTCTTCAGTGTGAACAAAAATGCATAGATACATCATTAATTCTGATATGTGAATTAATATCAGACGCTAGTTGTGAAATTAAATGAAAGCAAACTGGCAAAAAAAAAATATTTTTCACTTAACAATGCAGACTTGGACGCGTTGAATCTGTTGAGATGTGGCCTTTTAAATGAATCATTCTCGCTGAATGAAAATGAAAAACATGGAACACGTTTCCACTCGGTTATAAGGTTTCTTTCACCATTAGGAGATTTAGTTGTTTTTATTCAATACATTTGGGTTGGCTTGAGATATTTTATTAGGACTGAGTTTCAGTTTCCATGGGCCGATTGAGCTAATGTCACGTGTTGAATAAAACAGCATGCCTTCCCAGGTTTATTCAGCAGCCATGCTTAATCTGCTGTATATCAGTTTCCAATGAGTGGTACGCTATTAAAATAAAGTATTTGTTAAAGCAACATATTTTTGTAAGATGAATTTTACCTAAGGAATGGGACATACATTACAATAAATCAATGCTTAAAAAAGAGAAGAAAGTAAGGAGTTTGAGCTACAATTCAGGCTTCATTCTGTAGTGGAATTAAAAAGACAGAAAACAAGATTTGTACTGTGCCTACACAGACAGATAAGGTTTAGAACAGAAGTTACCACTGACATTGATGACTGCACGGAAGATACCAACAATGTTCTGCTTGGTAATATTTTAGGGAACTTTACTTTAAGTAATCCAGTGCATAAAATATATGTTTTTGTCATAGCATATTTTAATCCCATTATTATTTCCATACCACAAATATAAATACCACAAATAAAAAAAAAAATTGCATTAGTGCAGAGAGATGAAAATGTGTCTTCAAAGGTTTTTTACTTTACACCAGCTCTGTCAGGAGTAATGGCCCAAAATCCCAGCAAACTGCTAAGAGAAGCTTGTAAAAGGTTTCCCAAAATGCTTGACCAAAGTCATACAGCTTAAAAGTTAATGCCCCTAAATACTAAGGAAACATATGTAAACCTCTGGATGTAACAACAGGAATAGAATAACTTCTCTTAAAAAACCTTTTACAATTATAGAATATGAAAGTAAAGAAAAACAGCAACAAAACCCCCTAAAAACTACTCCATTTCTTTCATTATGAGTGAGTATACATTTTTCCAAATCCCACAGTCACTGTGAATATAAATCAGTGTGGGAAATTGACTTCTATTTTCTATATATATGCTGTCCAGGGCTAGATGTGAAATTAAGACCAACTCTGTCTGCTTTAAATTATGTTTATACACCACTGATTTGTGATGAGCGCCAAGGACTTGCAGAGTATGTGAAGTATATCACAAGCATGAATTAAACTAGAGTTTTTGGAGCCTTTTCGTATTTCCTTGGGTGTCCTCCAGTGTTCAAATATAAATTATATCCCTGGATGAATTTGAGTTTCAGAGTGAAACTTGGTACAGATTGCTTGTTTGGTGGTTTCCATTCCCCTCCCCCCCTTTTTTTCAGAGGTATATTTTCTGGTGCATCCAGAAAATAGCCTCCCTCTTGGTTAGTCTGGCCAAGAGTCAGATTAACCTTCCTGGAAGTAATGGAAAAAATAGCAGGTGGACCAGATAATTTGGTTGGTGTGTGAAGAGATGTATTCTTCTGTGTTTGATCTCATCAGAATTTAGATTGGCAGGTTTGATTTGGCTAATGTAGTAGTCAGATCTCCCAGCAGGGGGAGTCTAGCGCTTGGTGAAGAGCACCGGAATTTCCTCCTCAGATAATATTACACGCAGAAGAAGAAGCGACGCGTCTGGCTCTTCCGTTGGAATATTCCTCTTCTTCAGGTGTGAGTTTATATATGAAAACACCTGTATATTACTTTAAAAATTTGGGAAGCAAGTGAGTATATTTTTGACCATATACATGTTGATAAACTCCGTTGTTAACTTTGTAATTAGCACCGTTGTTAGCTACCATACTGTTGTTTAAGTATGGTATCATTGAGTATGTTTGTAAGCTAACTCGGATAATAATACACACTGGAGAAGAAGCAAGGTTTTTACAAAACGGTATATCTTTAGTGTAGTTTTGATATCCTGAATTTTCAGTTTTGTATTTTTGATTTAGTTATTATTTACAATTTGCAAGATATCATTTTTTCCATTAATGCTTTTGCACTGTAAGATATTTACAGTTTTTTTGTGTTTTTTTTGGCAAAACCCTTTTATACCAAAAAAAAAACAAAACAAAAAAAAAAACATTACTTTTAAAATGAAGAGAAAATGGTTTTGTGAATTCATTTTCACAAGTAAGCAATAGTCCATTACCAGTCCTCAAATATTCAAATTTGAAAAACAGTAAATCTGAATTTGAGTTGTGATAGAACTGGGTAAAGACTTTGGAAACAATCTAATCATCTCACTGACATAAGTTACTGAGTTCAAATATTTGTCCTGCCAAATGCAAAAGTTCTGATTTAAATTTTAAAGAATGTTCAACAATTTCCATCATTGTCTAGTAAATGATGGACAATAAACCAGTCTTAGTGTGTGACCTGGTGGTCAGTGAATGGCAAATTTCCCAGAACTCCAAAGACCGTTGATGTAAGTTATATTTTCATGAACTACAAAGACCCAGAAAGAAAGTAACACTCCTTGAACATTTGGAATGAAGAAATCACATCAAACAGAAATTAAATGCTATGGATTCCCCCAGAGGATCAACTGAAGTTCAAAGAGTTCTGTTGTAAATTATAATTCAATTAAATTGAGGAACAATTACAGAGTTGAATGTTACACCCCATATGTGTTTCTGGACATCTCTCCACAGTGGTAAAGTACTGCCTTTTGACAGTTCCAAGCGACCTAAAGGCTGGTGTAGGTTTTTTCTCAAACAAAACAGTATCTACCAACCCGTCTAGATACCGATTAATCTTCTTAAAGTTTAGGCATTAGATGCGACCAAATAGAAAGTAATTCCCAATGATGTGTCATATTACCAAAGCCCTAGTTATTGTATTAGTATCTTATTCAATTATTAGTGCTTTTAAGGATAAAAGCTAAATATTAAAGCTGTTGTCAGTCGTCTCTTTCTAATAATGTTAGCTTCAGTTCAGAGATGTAGGTAGATACTTCTTTTACAAAGCAGAATTTATTTCATTTTCCCTCATTTTTGGGGGTCATGGAAGTTGTCTCATTTATTTTGTATTGTACAAAGATTGAAAAAAAAATATTAACATGGAGTTCTCCTTGCCACCCACAGGGAAATTATCCATAACCAACTTCAACTGACCTCTACTGAGATGCTGTAAATGGATTTATGTTTTCCCTCTGCGCATATACTGCTTGAAGCAAACCAAGTGAAGTTTCATAAAAATTTGTAAGATTACATGCATGATTCTTTCTAATTTACCCATTGACAGTCTACATTTTAATTATTCTCAAAGTAAATACATTCATTTTTGAGTCTTTTAAACTGTGTTTTTCATTTCACCATGTAGGAAAAAGTTTTGAAATGCAAATTAAACCTTAATACAAAACCCAACTTCCTGAGAGTATCTCTGTGTTGGGGGAGTATGCATGCTTACATCTTTTACAGCCCAAAACGCTCAGGGGAATACTCATATGTAACTACAGAAAGGAAGATATCTAGGTCTCCCTTCTGTGTTTGTGCCATTCCTCCCTCTCTCAATGCTTTACATCACTAATTGAAAAATGGTAAACTATTTGAATGAAGTAAAAGATGTTACGCTTTGAGTTTTACATTACAGGAACACACATGACAGCAGTGTGGAGAAAGTACATGTTTGTAACTTTTGCTTTGAAAGAAAGTTTAGCAATATGAAGCTGTGACAGTAAAAAAAAAAAAGTCAGTGGGCTGTGTGTGCAGTAGCTGAAGTTAGCACACAGTCTTTCCAGAGTTGCAGTGCAGAGGGACACTGTCTAAAAGGAATGCCAGTCTCTTAAAACCCTTCGGGTGAAGACTTAGGAACCACGGTTTGACTGAAAACACCTGTGCCTTATAGAGGGCGGTGTACAGAGAGCTTCAACGTCCTGATCCAATATACACATCGATGAATGTTCGCTTTCACGCAAACATGCTTTCACACACACATGCATGCACATGTGCACGCACACACACACACACATCTTTGTACTTCTAAACAAACTGAGAACTTTGGATTGGCTTCCATTCAATTTAGTCATGACATCTATGTTTAACCTTAACTAAAAACTTACTTCAGACCATACATCTAAGTAAAAAAAGAAGTGAGGATCAGGAAAATGTCCTCATTTTCCACCAATGACTTCCTTTTGTTAGGAAAAGTGTTGAAAGTGGCCCTCTATATGTAGTTTATACAAGTATACACACACACAAATATAAATAAGAGCCGTTTGCAGGCGCACACGGTGCAATACAGGAATGACTGCATATATAACCTGTGTCATCTTTTCCATGGCTGAATAATCCTTGCACACATAAGTAATATTTTTATCTTCTACTCCAGCAGGTAAAGTGCAATGAAATACTATACATGCATTACAGAAATGGACTGGATCCAAAAATGCTCTACAGTCCCAAATAAACTTTCCGTCTGCTCGTTTTCAGACATCCAGGTTAAAAAAACCCTCTTCTACAGACAGTGAGTTATTTGTACAGGTCTGTGGCGTGTCTGCAGGTTTGTGTTGGACTGTGGCTGGGATGGGTGACTGGTTTTACTGGTCTACCTATGTTCACCCGAAGCATGAGCAAGGACAGAGTGATACAGCATGATCACACTTAGTGGGGCCAGTTTTTCTCAGCACACCTGCATTTGGCACCTTGAAGGACACTTTGTATTAAGGATTTATTTTTATTGATTGCAGTCTATGTCTCATCAACTCTTGTGTGGTCCCTCTAAATCACTTTGTATATTTGTTTAAAACATAAAGACATAAATTCTAATTGTATTTGCTGGAAGTTGTCACCATCAAATGTGGTTTCATGTAACTGGTACAAAAAAAAAGGAGAAACAGTGGAATAGCTTTTTTAAATTAATAGTCAAATTAGCCTGGCCTTGGGGTTGAGGGCAATTCAACTTTATGAATCAGGTTAACATGCTGCCCTAGTTAGTGTTGGCCTGGTTTTACTTGGCAGACAGCACAGTACAGTGCTCCAGGAGTCATTAGGACCCAAAGCCCGAGTGATAAGTTGATCTGGAATCAGCACACTCACACCAGAACAACAATGTTAATACTTTGGCATCATGTCCATGCGCACATCTTTAACATGTTCTTTCACTGGACAAACCAAGAGAAAATGGTGGACAGATTAATGGTCTCGGTTTTGTTTCTGGCTGCTCTTTCCATGAACAAGAAAACCAGATTTCTCTCTGTTGACATCCAAAAAGTAAGCTCGAGAAAGCCAAGTATAAGAGACATACGGGTTGTATGACAGTAAAGTACATAAAGAGTGAAAAGTGAGGCGCTGTGAAGAGTGGGAAGACAATGAAGAAAACATTGGCACCAAATTTTCTATTGCCTTGGGGCTGAATATATTTTGTCTTTGTTGTACATTTGAGCTACATTGTCAGAAAGTTGTTTTTTTAGTTGTATTTGTGGATTTTCCCGTCCAATGTGAGAAAATTTGATTTGGTTTTTCTTGTATTTCTTGTAGATGTCATTGTTAATAATTTCAGAAAGAAATACGGGATTATGGCAACACATGCTTACGTTTTATGCATTATTCCACAAGCATTGTAGTTTTAAAGAGGTAAAAAAAAATAGAACATTGTCATATTATGCTGTCTTTAACCTTGATTACTGTGAAATTAGGCTCCATTTGGGCATATTAGATGAAGCAAAAAACATGAAATGTAAGAACAATGCATGTTCAGTGCCTTGTAAACACTTCCTGTTTCCATAAGAGCCCCAAACCTATATGTATTCAGTATTGCTTACTTTCAAAGTGGAAGGAAATTGTTTCATGGTTTCAATTTGTATTTTACAAATAAAAACCTATAAGGTATTTTGCAATTAGTGCCAAGGAAAAGTATTGGCCCTTACACATTTCTTATGATTTAGCCTTTTTGTAATACGTTGTTTCTCATAATTAAATTTTAAAAGAAAATAAAACTAAACTGAGTAAATAGAAAATACAAACAACCTCAGCTTAACAGCTGGTTGTGCCACATGTTTGTGATAAATGGTAATGAGCCTTTTACATTGCAGGGGAATAATTTGTGAACATTCCTTTTGTCCTGCTGCCTAACCCACGGGCATAAGCATGAGATTGCAAACTGTAGGCCTGACATTCTCCTTTTGTGGTTTTCTGGTAGAGAGTACATTTCACAAATTCAGTCACTTAGTCATTTACATCATTTACATGCTAAAATGACAGAAAAACTTATTTGAGGCATGAATTTTGTGTGTTGAGAAGGATGTCAAGGCCATTGATTTGATAGTAGCATTGTGCCTTCTGCTTCTGTTAGCGTTGTGTGCTAACTTTTAGCTGGCGGGTGTAAATACAGTATTAACACCATTGTGATGCATTCATTTAACTGCGTGCTTCTTCAGGTCGTTGTTTTTATTCTCCCACTCTGGCTCAGATTCTGTGCCAGTGTCTCCGTATTAAATGTTGGATGATGTCCATCCAACATTTAAGGTTGGATGGACAAGTCCTCCATTGTTGACATCTAAAGCTTTGGAATAAAAAGTTTTTCTGCTGGTAGATAATTGTATCACGGCTATCAAACTACAAAAACGGCCAAATGGGGTGCAGTGGAACACACTGCAAGAGGGTGAGGGGTTAAATATCTTATTGATATTGACAAAAAGGACAGGAAAACAAGTTGCTCTAAAATGCACTTCAGAACAGGGGCAGGGAGGAGTCGGTGGAGTTATGATAACCAGAAATTCAGACTAAAAAATTACAGTTCTACAAATTTATATAGACCATGAGTGAATTATTTACCTGTGAAAAGGAGGAATTTAAAAGCATCTTATATCCACTTTAAATAATAATCTATCAAAGCATCTCCAGACCAACACACTGCCACTGATGATGTTATGATGAAATACTGCCTATAGCCGCCCACCTACTCGGGCATACTGTGCATTTTTGGTCAGCTGTGTGTACTGTCCATGAGTGTACTGATTTCCTACATTTCTGGAGACAAATTTCTTCATTTCCCACAATTCCACTTAGCTCAATACAGTTCCTCATCTCTACCCGGGATCTGAGCTATTTCCTCCCACAAATGTTTTGTCCTTATTATGTAATGTCTTCATCAGATGCCAGAAGACAGCTTGGTATTGCATACAAAACAGTTAGATTTGTACACTTCTTCCGGTAAGTGCTAAGCAGGGTATGTGTGTCTTATTGCAAAAATGTACTTGTGTGTTGGGTCCTGTGTGTTGGATTCATGTCAAGTGGTAGAAAACTTTAGCCTTTTGCTGTCGTTTGTCACTCCGCATGCGACGAGCCCACGACAATGCACAACGCTGCAAAGAATGTATTTGCATTCCTTTCGAGATTTGTCTGCAAAACCCAAAGGGACCGCATATCTGGGTGTAAGAACAACCAAAGCTGGACATCCCATTAAACCTGCCAGCACAGCCAATCATTACTGTTCCTTGTAAGTCGGAGTGTTCACTGTATATGTGGACACAAATTTGCACACATCACTAGCTGAGTGCCAGAATCCATTCATCAGGCCTTCATAGCTGGGTCCTGTCAACCTCCAGCCCCAGGCCTGTAGGCCTTCAGCCAGGGGCTTGAGTTCCGGGCTCCTCGCCAGTCTGTCATGGTGCTGGGCTGCGGTCCAGCCTTCCATCAGCTTTGATGTGAGCTGGCTCGCCAAATGGCTAAGGAAGGGTGGCCCCTCAGAACAGGAGTTACACAGCAAGCTGAGCAGGTCAGTCAGCTACCAGATGCAGCTAGAATGTGCTCACACATGAATGCGCAAACCAAAAGTAGATGTGTGTCAAGTTGCTGGATTTGTTTGATCGTGTAGTTTTAGTTTTAAACGTGTTTTTATTCGTTAAATTAAAGCTTGAAATTGTTCTGTATTCTAGAATGATTAAGTGGTTTTAACTGTTTGATTTGGAGGCTTTATATATCTTAGCCCAATTAGCATGGCAATAAATACCCTTTTTTATTGCTCCACATGCAGAGCTATAATTTGTCAAATTTTCATCATGTGAGAACTGGATTACAGTGTTTTATGGTGCTGGAAGCCTGAAACATGGATTGCAATGAAAGGAAAACTAGCAAGGGCAAAGAACTTTTAAATTCAAACAAGCATGCCTTCGAATTTGACAAAGTCAAGCCCATTCTCACCGACATCACACAATTGTTAGTATGAAAGAAGGCATAAAAACCGTTACATTTTCAATCCTAAATTACCATTGCACAAGACTATCAACTTGTTGTGAAATATAATCTTTTTTCTTCAGTTGGAATTACATTCATGTTTTGAAAACCGCAAAGAATTATACAAGAACCTCTGCTAATTTTCAATCAATAGGATGCCGTCATACTGTATGACAGCATCATGTAGATCTACTGTGATCTACATGATGAGATTAAGAGAAACATGTAGATCTAATCTGAGTGACAATTAGGCAAATGAAAAAAAAAAAAAAGATTTTATAAAATGCAGGACAGACTGTCTGATCTGCTCTATTTCGTTTCAGTCTTTCGACATTTGATGTCAATAGTTCTTCATCAAAAGGAACATTGCCTTGACTGAGAACTCAGTGATTTTCTTCAGCAGATGTTCTTATAAAGTTAAACAGTAGACACAAGGCTTCATGGAACTAAGATTCTTTCATTCCAGGCAATATCCCAGAAACTTTGTTCATTTTTATAAATTTCATAAAACTTTCAATGCAAAATAAAAAAGAAGCTTATTTCTTTATGATAAACGTTTCCAAAATGGTGTGTGTATCAGAAACGTAACACTGAACACAACATTCTCATTCTGGAACATAGTAGTAGCAGTATCATGCTGTGGAGGTGCTTTTCTTTAAGCAGGCCATGGAAGATGGTCAGAGATAATGGGGTAATGGTCAAAACGATGGTAAATTTGGAAGAAAACCTGTAGGTGGCCAAAGACTCAACATTTTGGCAGGAATTTATCTATCAACTGGACTGAAACCTTGATCTCAATCTAGTTGCTGAACACCTTTATCATGCCTTCCACACCTACTTGTCTGTCTTTCTCTTAAATATTTCATTTCATTAAGTGCTTTTCAATGAGAGTGCTAACTAGCTTAGCATATGAATATCTATGGTTTGTGGCATGTAGGGATGAACAGGTAGTCACTCTCAGTTTTAGGTCTACATGCTTGGTCTGATAATATGATCCATAAATTTTATAACACAGCATAACTAATTATTCGGCAACATTCTGAAATTAATGTTTATAAACCTTTACCTAATGGTAAATCTTCAAGCACTACCTAATCATTGTCACTCAGTCTATTTTAAACACACTAATCGTCATGTCGTTTATAATTATTTCAGCAGTTCATTATATTCGGCATGGATTCCAAGCCTGTAGCAGATGGAATGCTTTTTCATTGCTCTGGTTGTTATTTTTCTGGCCGTCATAGTATCCGTATTTGTCTTAGTGAGGGAGGAAGGGGATGGGTGTGTAAAAAATATTAACTATCAGCTGTGATGACTGCTGTTAGTGGTCACAATCCTTCTGCAGCTGGAATTTCAACATTGTTGCTGATAGGCTTCATTAATTATGTTCCATCAGCTAATTTCATCACAGTCTGTTTCTGTTTTTGCTGTTTTCTCTGTTGAAACTCTTTACTTCAGCTGTGCATGACCTGGATATGGCTTATTTGGACCTCATTCGTACTCTCTTTCAAAATAAACACAGCTGTTCCATCCGATTTCTAAGGGGAAGAAATTTAAAGCAGGAATTTTGTAAATGAACAGTTCCACTTAATATTTATTACCTTAGAAGCCACCGAGAGACAACAGGTCTTTGATTGAGTAACGGTTTGATTTTGCTCAGGCTAAACAAAAGTCCAACAACTTTTTCCAGTTTCAGCTGCCAGTTATTCTTAACCTACACATGGAAGAACTTATTTCTTAGAACTTATAGTATTTGTGAACTGTTTATCTCTACTATACTGAAGCACTTGCTAAAGTAAAGAATACAAACGACTTTGAATTAAGACTTAACAGTTTCCATGGTGGCAGGACTTCATAACCTTTATCACATTTATCTAAGGCTGAGGAAAGCAATGTACTATGTTTAATGTAGCACAAAATGTATTTTGTAAGATGTTTCTAAAATGTTAACATGTATTGTTTCAATGAACGATACAAGAGAAACCTCAGTTACTGTGACGCTGTTGTTTGACCATAACAGGACGGAGCTGGGCTGATGTCGGAGTAACCTCAGGAGCCCACTTTAGTGTAATCCATGAAGGCTTAGCCGGCTGACAGGATCATTCAGCTACTGGTTCTGACCTGGTATTTAGCTCCCTGTGGGGGAGTACTTGGAGACACACACACAACATGACTAGAGCTAGAGAAAGAGGGAGAAGGCCTAACGGCAAACCATAAACAAGTACGCCTGTCCTGGGCTGCTTGTAAACATGTCTTATCGCGTGATGAATCGCATGCACGCCGAGAGGAAGCCATAATGCAAGCATGCGATGACAGCGGGGAGAGTATGCAACCTGCATGAACTCGACAACAAGGTGTCTGAGTAGAGCAGTGACACAAACGCTCTAGTCCATATGTATGAGATTAAAACCGAATGACAAATGTTTATCTTTCTTAAGTATGTTTTGTGAAATAAATAGAAAAAGCTCCCCAAAAAAAAAAACTTCAAACTGACCAAATAACATATTGTATTAATTAACCGTCACATGAAGGTGAATATTTTCACATCTGTGAGTGATGATATCAAGATGTGCTGTGGTGGACTTTACTGCACAATTCGTGAGTAGTTAATCTTCCAGATTTACTTGTCAATTCAGGTTATTTCTTCAGATGTCTTCTATTATTCTTGCTTGCGACTGTGTTTCAATCTAAAAACATTTACAACGATCCCAGTGGGGCATGAGATTAAAACCTATTTGAGGAGCCATGATAACAATTTAAACCAAGACAAACTGAAACTCTGACGTGGTGAAAAAAAAAAAGTGAAAATGAGATTACTTATTTTGGAGCCGGTAATGATTTCCTCACTCAGTTCCTGTCACTCTATATACACACAAACAATCCTCAGCCAGGCACGTTGAGAAATTTTGACCTCTATGTATAACCCTTCTATTTTCGGGAGAGCTCTGATCCCGTTGCAACAACTTGTGGTGGGTGTGGTTTCTGGGGGAGGACCCTGAGATAGAACTGAAGCTCACAGGATTCTGTGGCCCCAGCTCGGTTCTCTGATCCAGTCCAGACTCTTTGTGACGACATCGTGATGTGCCCTGCCTCTACAACGCACAACCACAATCTCAAATAGCCCTAAATGCAGCCCTGTGGAGCGCTGGATTTTTGGCCCACCTATTGTTTTAAAATGAATGCCTGGAAGTAGAACATGCTCTGCTTTGGCTTAGAAAGGTGAGCTTTGCCAGACAGCTGCTGTGATGGCACATTTTGAATGCATTGGGAAATTTGAATATGTGTTAGAAAAATTGTGTGATTCTTTTTTTTTTTGTTGTTGTTCAAAGTAGCATTACAGCAGGTGTTTCTGCATTGACAGTTTTATTGGAGTCATAATGTCATGTAGTGGCCTGCAGTGGGATAAAATCACTCATATATGCGTTACCCCAGCATTCCTCTGGCCCTTATGTACCATGGTGGAAAAAAGGGGGATAGACCGTAGTACAAACTGAGGTTTTGTTTCACGGTTGGTAAAATAGGGTATGAATGCATTACATCAATATGTTCAATCCAGGACATTGTGGTACAGAAGGTCAGCATTTTCCATTTGAGGTAAAGAGTGGAGAAAATGAGCTATTTTTGAATTGTCAAAGCAGAGAGCTACAGATCTTTAGTCGAGATTGTATTATTGTAACCAGCTGCTCTCTTTTAGACAAACACAACTTGTCATGAATATCTCTGGGGAACCAATGAAAAATGCAAATGCAGAATATGGCAAAGCAAATGGATTAATTTAGGAAGCCTTAATCTTTTCCCCTTGTTCTCTGCACAGTCAAAATCATCTATGTGCAAAAACAAAAGCAAACATACATTCAGATGCAATCTTGAATTTCAGTCAAAATATACATAACTTTTGGGTTCCTTAAGTTTGAATCCGTTCTGCATAAGTTGTTGCTGATTTTTCTAACTTTCCCCCATAAGAAACAATTCAACTATGAATATTTCATTGGAAAAACAATGGACGCTTTGGGTTTTGGGAAATCCAAAGTAAAGCTGCAGTTCTCTGTATTGAAAGGAGTCATTTGAGGTGGTGTGTGCATTTGAATAGGATGTCCTCTAGTTTTTAAGGCATGTTCTACTGGAAGGAGATCCCGAGGAAGACCCACAACATACTGGAGGGATGATATGGGATGCCCCAGAATTATTGAGGAGACGGTTGTCTAGTGTCCCCTCCTGGATATGTTGCCCCCATGACCTTATCTCAGACAAGCAGGTAATAAATTGAATTGTACTTACAAATGTGCATTTTAGAATTGATGGTCGCATAAAACATCAGTTTGATCAACTTTGGTAAGATATTTTAGCCTAAACGCACTAAATGAGTGCATGTCACCACAGTGTCTGGTTGTCAAGTAAAGGGCGTTACCCTGGACACTAACTTATTTTTGCTTCGTTCTGTACATAATTTTGTGTTACATTTGTTGTGTACGAAAAGTGAGGAGAAATGTTGATTTAACTGATTGATTGACTGACTGAATTATGTTTTGTTTTTGTTTTTTTTCTAATTCACACATGTCTTTTAATACATAAATGCTGGGTTTTAGCCTATATCACATTACTATAAGACTCTGGAATGTTTACAAGATCACAAGGAAACCCTTATAGATCATTTTGATAGTTTTTTTCTTTGCAGCTCTGCCTTGATCAGCAAATGTCTTATGCAAACTTTTTAGGACTATAGTTGAGGCTATAGTCTCAAATATAGGCTATATTTGAGGCGATGCATACGAATGTCTTATACAAAATTTTGAGGACTAAATTTGAGGCTAGAAAGTGCACTCTAAATCATACCTTATTACTCTCTTAACATAGACAAAAAAGAAAGTAATGGAGGACAGATGTATAAATATTAATACAGTCGCTCACGTCAGCTATCAAGCTTACAGAAAAGGGGTTTGGTTGAGAAAGCATCGCCAAAATCAAACATCTGAGCATATTATTTGAAAGTATCACTGCCTCTTATGTGTCTTCCGTCATGCCTGTGGTTTTCTACCCCTTTTTCAACCAGTTATGCACCTGAGTTTCTGACTCAGAAACTATGCTGTATAACTTATAACTATGCAGCCAAAGTAGTGGGTTGCTGGTATTAAGTCACTCTTAAGGTCCCATAGCCGGCATGACCTAGCATGCATGAAGAAAGGCAATCCAAAAATATAGCATGATGATTTTATAGCTAAAACTCAGCATTTGACAGAAGATTAAAGTATCAAGGATTCCTTGCTAGGTCCACTGCTTTTTTAAAATCAGTTTATTCCTTCAGTCTCCTTCATTTTTGCTTTTTAGTTTGGAGCCGATCGGAACCAAAACATTTTACAAAGTTCACAGAAAGCGGTGCAAATACATCTCTAAAGTCGAACACAGAACCAACTGAAAGGTTCACATATGGGATGTGCTCCTGAAGTCTGTATCACTTTACATGTGTAAATATTAGTCAATGTCAGAAGTGTTTATACTGAAATGGAAGTCTATAAGCTCCGATTTTCACTCAAAGCACTTTCTACCTTCAGCTCATTGCCCCACTCTCTTGCTTGGGGCCCGATCTTCTCTCAGGCTTTCTGTGTCTGTACATCACCAGCAGTCTCTGACAAGGCCCAGTCATCCAGACATCCCAATTTTCCTGTATGGAAAATCCCCCTCTTCTTACTCTTCTGACACAGTGTGATTAATCATCCCATTAACCCATCCACTGTCACTGGATTGTTGAGGAGCACTTATAACACAATCCCTAACATCCCTTGGGGAGACATCTAATCTTCAGGCCATCTTCCAAGATCTCTCAAGGAAAAATCTTCTTGTCTTTGTGTGCTCCACACCTAAAACCACTATCATTCACGGAGAGCTTTATTGTCTGTCACAAAATGTTGTGAGTCAAGAGACTCTTAACAGCAGAGAAACTTCAGCATAGTTTCAGATTTAAGAGAAAAACAAGAACTTTTTAATAGCAATAGTTAAGCACATTTAAGTAAGATCAACTTACACCAAATAAGTCAAAGGATAATGGCAAATGCTCGGCTATGAGAAGTAATGTTTTGGAGTAAGATAATAATCTGCTGGAAAGCCCATTGAATTTGGTATTATTTTGAGACTCGCTACAGAAGTAAACAGTTTTGAATTCTCCAGTCCCTTTAAAAAATTTAAAGACCATTTCACAATTTTATAGGATCCAATTACCTATTTAAAAAGATAGCTTACTCCACAAAGATTGCATCTTAGATCACAACGGGGTCAAATTATTAAAATCTACTGTGATGATACTAGGGCTGACATCAGATTTGTTAGAGATAATACAGAGCCTAAATTTAAGTTTATTGGAATTTTTGTGTTACACCAGCTTTGTATTCAACTGAAAGGAATAGAAAGGTCAACCATTGCCTATATCTGCTTAATCAATGTCAGGTCAGGTTGGTGGTTAGGAATTTTCTATCTCCAGTGGTCAGTGGGTCAGAGGTGGAGTACGGCCAAGACAGGTCATCAGTCAATCACGCTGCCACACCCGGACAAATGAGACATTATCCAGACATTAATATGATAAATGATCCAATGCTGTTCACTCACGCTCTTTGATTGAATTTGAGCTATTTTGCAAAGAACAATCTGTAAACACGCCAGTCTCTAGACGTGCAAAGTTTCTGGAGCAATTTCCCCAAAAACATGTACCCAGAGCTCCAGAAAAAGGCTCTACAAAGTACTAGTTCAGATGAGTTGAATGCATGTGTGGCATCCTTTTTTTAGGTAAAAAGGTTTTAATGCCATGCACGAAATTTTTGTGACAAAAATGTTGCAAGAATTTTGTGACATTTTTGTGTTTGAATGTCACAAAAAATTCAACCAAACTTAAAGGCTGATCAATGTGTTTCTTAATAAAAGGAAAGAAAATGCTCCAAACTGAAAACCGAAAAGGCAGAGACAACTTAAAGAAATAATGGGATTAAATACATCTCTGCTTGTTTTACATTTCATATTTATTGAAAGAAAGAAGAGCATTGAGCCAATTTGTAAAAAGTAACAAAATAGCAACTATAACACATTAAGTTCAACAATCCTCAAATTCATTAAAAGAAGCTTATAAATACATTGTTGGGTTGTTGGAATATGCCTAATAAAACTCCTTACAGGGACTATAGCATGGTGGAAATCTGTGGTAAAGTAAAAATCTTATCTGTGGAAAAAAAAAAATGGTGTAGCTGTAAAGCCAAACGTGAGTGAAAGGTTTTGCTTCTGAACAATAAGGTGCATTTCCCTTTACAAAAACAGTGAAGCGCCATGTGTCAGTTAGAAACAACAATTTGGAAAAGTGACCTTAAAACTGACCTTAATTATCTGTTTATAGAAACAATACTTTTCTTTCTTTAAGCTGAAAGGAAGATTGGGTTAAAAAAATAAATACAGTTTATTGATTGGCTGGATAGACTATGCTATACTATTTACAGAGAGCGCTTAATATTTCACCATTGTTCACCATGACATTGCCCGTATATATGAACCATGATAAGTACTGTAAAATAATGTTAAATGGATAATCTGAATTAATATGGAAAAAAAAAAAAAGGAGACTATGATATGGCTATATGGATAACAGTTGAAGAGACACATACAGACAGGTTAAGGTCTGTGCATCAAAGTGCATAATGAACAAAGGGCCATTTGCAGCACCTGGGGAACATTAAGACTTCTGGGACAGCTTAATACAAGGCCCAGTGTCCCCACAAAAAAAAAAAAAAAATAAAATAGCCGTTTCACTGTAGCTCTCCCTCATAATGCAAGGATTCACAAAAAGCAAACATCTCAATTATTCCTCCTCATGTGTAAAGAAGTGACAAGTAAAGGATTGCGATTTCTGGCTTGGAACTGGCCCTGTGAAGATCCACACATGGCACACAAGCACTTTAACCCACCAATTTATGATCAATTCATCAAAATTTCTGAGCCAATTATGAGACAATATCAAACACCACTTTTGTTTGAAAGTGGAAGGCACAAGCTTAGCTTTGCAGACAGCATCCTTTAGTGTGAGCCACTTGCAAAGAGAAATTAAGTATCCTAGTGAAAAAAAAAATTGCTCTGGGGAGGAAGGGATGAAGAGGTTGAGAGTTTTAGAGAACTCAGACTAACAAAAAAAAAGTAGCTGATATTGACTGGGCTAGAATAAAAACAGCAATCTGGAAATAAATATTTAACAATACTCTTGGTTTCTAAAAAGGAAAAGTTTTTAGTTTTGTTTTGAAGAGGGTCTTTTTTTTTGCAAAGGACATAATTGTTTAACTCTATAAATATAATTTATATAGTTTCTTTCTTCCATCCTGTGTCCCACAGCTCATGAATTCACACAGGTACAACCATCATCCGCAAGGCAATGGGTCTTTCATCACTTGCAGACGAATTGGTCTACAACTTTGGTGCAGACCCTGCACTTCACATAGCAGCACCAGTGGAACTTGCAGTTGCATCGCTCCACAAGGTGTGCCTTGAATTGGTCGTAACCTCGGCCGCAGCACATCAGCTCGCATCCATCCATGCCCTCTGACGTCTTGTTGCAGAGGCGCCCCACCGTGCCTATGGAGCCAGTGCTTTGGTTCTTTAAGCAGTAGTCTGGACTCTGGTCGATGTGCACCAGATCGTTGCTTGTCGGAGCGTTGAAATTACTGTGCATTGGCACCAGTTTGCCACGCGAGTTAAGCTTCATGACTGCAGCGCTGTCATACTTCTCCTTCAGAGCGTCGCCCACCTTACGGAAGTCTGCCAGCTGCAACCAGCAGGTCTTTAAGCTGCAGGATCCAGACACACCATGGCACTTGCACGACACATCGGCAAGGTTTGACACAGCCTTAGGGAGGAAAAAAAAAGATAATAATGAAAAAGTGGCTAAAAGTGGTAATTCCAAATTGAAAAACCCTGCTGCTATCCCTGCAGAAAACAAATTCACAGTGTATTGGAAAATTGCATACCGCTTGAGAATGTTCTGTGTTGTTGCAACCACAAAATGTAGTATTTTTACAAGGTTTTTTAGTGCCTTTTTGTGAAATGGAAGTGAAAAAGACGATGCAATTTTTAACAAATTATGACATGAGTAAGCTCTCTTTACTCCGATACTCAATAAAATGCATTGCAACCAACAGCCATCAAAATTTAGCTAATTAATATAAATCGATACAAATACAGCTGCACTGTGTCTAAGTGATTTCTTAAGGAAAATTAGAGCACAAACACAGCATTATTAAGACCAAGGGAAGGGATGAAGTTGTCTAGAACTTTAAACTCTGTTTTTATTTCAACTTTGCCTAATCAGGTAAATCTCATTGAGACATGGGGTTTCCTACTTCAAGACTGACCCATTTTAACCCTCTAGCTCAACGCTCAGGAAGAGCAAGGCAAATGTCATAATTGGACAACTGACAGGCTGATGGGGTGTCCCCTCAGCTTGGCAGTTCCCGCAACCACGAGAAAAACAAAAGTCTGCACACAGGGTCAGTGAGATCAGTGTGACCCCACGGCAACCGCACATTCTAGGACTGTGGGAGTTATACAGACATTGGTACGGTTGGTTATATCCTAAGCTATGTACATCTTAATATACTATCCAAAAATTGAGGATGGCACATCTGCAAACGCCCCAAGGACAGGCATCAGGACAGGTAAGCTGCTCAGAGATCCGAGTTTCCCTCCCAGCAAAACAATGTGGTTCCAGAAAGGTGGTGAATATGAATGTTTTCCAGTCCTCTTTTCTTTTTTGTGTGTGTGTGTGTTTTAGAGGAGGAGGAGAGTATGGGTGGAAAAAACACAACCTTTGTCCTCTTGGTTTCATTTCTATTACTTTTGATGCTAGTAAAATCAGGTTTTTGCGTTCATCACATTAGACCCAACAACTGTAATTTGACATAAAACGCAAAACATTTAACCCTCTCAGACTCAAATTACTTGCAAAGTCTAGCTAAGTAGCATTTAGCTGTTGCAAATCTGCAGCATCTGCCTGGAGAGGGTTAAGAAGTATGAATACTTTTGTAAGGCATTGTACATCCGCAAAGGGTTTCACTGCAACTTGTCTCTCCAGCAATCAAAGACGCTCCTGTTGTCATAAGGGATCACTTTTCTTCTGAGGGCATCATTATTTTGTCTAAGTCTCCAAAGGTGCACAACATAAAATGTCCACTCATTTGTTTAACTTGAAAAAGGAACAGTTTGGCCAAAGAAATCTAGCACGATGCTTTCTTTGAGGTTGATTCAAGATGTTTGGAAAGGAAAAACCCCAGAGCTGTTTCCAACGACTCCCTCTCCCCATCCACATCAAAGCTGCGGAGGGAGTGAACAGACAGAGCTGTTAAACAGATGATCATACAGAATCTGTTTTACGGACCTGGATCGTCTCACTTTTAAAGTCTGCTTTCCTCTTTGGGAACTTTTACACTTGTTTCTTATCGGACAATGTAAAAGGGGATGTCTTACCCTCCTTCCTGCCTCATTATTGTGAAGGTTCATCTGCAATCTTGCGCTATCGTACGAGCCTTTTGGATAGCTCTTCTCCCTTTCGCGTGCATCCACAAACTCCCTGGAGAACCTGTAGCCGTAGTTGAGGTTGTCTCCACATCCGCCCCACAGCCAGTCTCTCTGTAGATCTTTGGGACGAGCGGCCCGACTGCACCCGCAGCTGTTGAGCTCACCCTCTCTGCAGGCACGGCTCACTGTGTTCACCACCCCTGCTGCGCTGATGGCATAGGTGAACGCCGTTTCCCGACTGCCTGTAGATACACAAACATAAGCATCATATGACATTATATATACTGAGGCTGGAACAGAAAAATCTAAATGCTACTCTGTAGGCTGAATTATATTGCATTGTAAATATTTATACTGAACTTCTTCATGCTTCGTCACAACCCAAGAACATGATGTATAGAAGTGATATCTCAACACAAAATAGCACATCATTGATTTTTCTTTTTCAAATAAGGACATAAAAGGTTTGGTGTGTATGTGTATTCAGTTCCCTTTTACTTTGACACTAAAAATGCTTCAGCATAACCAACTGCCTCAGAAGTTTCCCATATAGTAAATAGAGCCTCCTTGTGTGCACATTAACAAGCAAACTGGCAAACAAAGCAGGTTTGGTGGTAAAATATGATTACAGGCATTGCATTTTGTATGGAGATCTGTTTGGTAGTCCAAAAATGGAAAGAGTACCGCACAACTGCAAACTTGGCCATCCACTTGAACTGAATGGTCAGGGCAGAAAAAACATTTAGAGAATGCGCAAAGAGGTCCATGGTAACATGAGAAAAGCTCATGTTAGAGAGAAGCTCATGAGAGAAGCTCATGTTACAACAGCCACAACACAGGTAGAGGTATCTGCGAACACAAAAGACTTTTAGGTGTGGATTCCATACCTACTAAGATGGCAAGAAGAAAGCCATGTTGCAATCACGTCATTAGAAGTCCAATTTGCAAGTTGCCACAAACCATAAAATGTCACAGAAGGTGCTTTTGTCAGTAGAGACTTGTCACTGCATATTCAGTGAAAGCTGGCTCTACACAATATTAAGTAAGTAAAGTCCCTTCCACTTCACAGTTATGTGTTACTTTGTTTTGTTTGATCTAACAAAATCCCAAGAAAATTATTTAAGCTTGTGGTTGAAATGTTACAAAAATACTGAAAAGTTCAAGTGATGTGAATACTATGCAAGGCCCCGTCTCCATTTTTGGATTTTAAGCACTAATGTCTATGCAATATTAGAGGCATCTCAGTGCCTTTCTGATTTAAGAATGTGTGTGATGTTGTGAGATGTGATGTCATCTGACAGCATTCACTATACACTTAAGATTACAACGCACTCCAGCCAAGTAGTGTAGGCTCGTCATCCGACAGCATGTTGAACAGTGTAATCTGCTTTGCTGTTCTTGGGATGCAGCCAGAGAGAACACAGCGCCCTCAAGTGACAGAGATCCCTCTTCACAAGCCACTCACATTTGAGCAAAATTAAAAGTGACAGCGACTCTTTTGCTTTGTCTTTCATGAGTGAGTGATCCTGGAGCCACTGTTCATTAATGTCCACGTTTTCTGTCCTCAACGTTTCCTCTATACAGATAAGAGGTAGATACAGAAATGTGCATGGACTGTATACACTGTCACTCCAACAAAGCCACAGACAAGTACAGAAAATTAAGATAAGATAGCAGCTCAAAAAGAACCAGATGGAAAAAAAACAAATTATAAAGCTGCTTAGTAGAATGAGAAGACAAGAACTGCTAAATAAAAATGCACGGTTCATATACTTACTGAGCCACATCTATAGGGATTGAGCAGTAATGATAACAACAGATGGGAGGAAAAGGGAGATGGGTCAAGAAAAAAAAAGATACAGCAGGAAAAATACACAAATATCATAAATGATAGGAAACAACTACATTGAAGAACTCCTTTGTCAAGTCTCAAAGAATGCTTTAAGGCAGATAAGATCAGAGTTCCTGGGGGATTAATTAGTTGTGAACAACTTTTAATCCAGCCTGAGGATATTGGCCTAATAGTGGAACTGTGGACAGACGAACTCTAATCTTCCGAGTTGCTCATGCGCCATAACCTCAAGCAAGGAAAGCCACCAAAACAAGGAAATTTGAACACAGTCTCACTCTGATGCTCAGTTTTAAAGCTTTCACACAGAAAACTGCAAAGTGGAGGACATGTTTATCCAGCTCACAGTGGACCAAGACCAAGGCAATGCTGTGGACGACAAGAGCTGAAAGACTGGCAGTGTGTAAAGTTTTCATTTAGGACTCACTTGTGGAAGGTCAGATTTACTCCATTAATTTAATGCAAATGGAATAAATTCTGGTTTTAGGTGTTAAACAAAATCACAATAGAAGATTAACCCTCTATCTTTATCTATTTAATCTGCAATCTTAAAACACCACACTCCACTAGAATGCCCTCGTCTGATAACGATGTAAAGATTTCACAAAGCAAACTCAAAAACCAGGGCTGGTTAGTTATGAGATTTGACACTCATAACTAACCAGTTATGAGTTAGTTATAACTGGTTGTT
>CAEGAD010079442.1:0-16930 GCA_903067055.1 Poeciliopsis paucimaculata | reverse complement strand
ATATATATATATATATCTATATATGTATATATAATATACATATATAAATTACCTTGGGGAACTTAATTATCTAAAAAATAAAAAATGGTTATTGAAAACAAAACCTGTTTGATTTATTTTAAAACTTCTACATTTGTTTCTAAATAATTCACTTTATGTGATTACATATTTGTGATGACGTTATTCATTTGTTTATTCTTCAGTGTTTTGAATGTGCAGGTGCTTTAAGGCGCAATCGACTTGATGATGTGGAGAGGAAAAGGGAGAGAGAAAAAGAGAGCGAGGGAGAGCGAGAGAGAGAGAGAGAGAGAGAGGACAGCCCTGTGTCCCTGTTAGCAATGGAAGCTTCAGTGATGAAAAGCAAGAACCGGTGTCAAGAACTTTTTTAGCACATCACTACAGCTGCTGGGAATAAATAGCAGCCAACTGAAGAGCAGCAGGAGGAAGGGAAGCTGTGACGTCAGACTATTTGGTTGCCTCTACATAATAAAAGCCCGGTGTGTACCAAACTCACAAGTCCAAGTTTGTTTCTCAACAGGGGGTTGTAAAATGTTGTCAATACTCTGATAGCCTTCATCTGCCAGTAATGACAGGCAGTCGGCTCCCTATCTTATCTGCAGGCCAGGTAGGGCCATACCTGGGGGGAATAACTGCTGCGATAAAGAGCGTCCTGGCCAATGGGAAGCCTCTTGTCTGTCTGCAAGGAGTTAATGGAGAACGCCACTGGAGACAGGAAGTCCTCAGAAAGTGAAAAGCACTTTATTGCGCACCTGAATAGCCCGGCATAGAGTTTCTCCTCAAACCCAATGGGAAAACCACATTACAGTTCCCATACACAGGGTCATTACAACCCTGCAATGCAGTTCAAGTGATCCATTCCATTTGAATGACAACATCCCATCGCTTCCATTCACTCTTTCCTGTTTTCCGTGACCGGGTGATGATCCCTGTGGGATTGAGATGTCGTCACTAAAGTGATGGCCTGAGGTCACAGAACGGCGGGATTCAAAACATCTCTTGAAATGTGCTTAAAGCAAAATGCTGAATCATCAGTTTGTCACTAACTGACAGAGATTGTTGCTTTCATGCAGCAACAGGTTAACGGAGCAATAATCCACCCGCCAGCAACATGACTTCACCGGGATTGCAAAAATGAGTCGTGGTATTGATCCCCTTCATGCTGACCCCCTACCATCCGCATGCAGGATGTGTGTTTGGATGGACGTCCACATTTTACCTAGGACCAAACATGCGAGAACATGTTGGGACTGCAGCAACGTTCAAGAAATACAGTTTAGTGTTTCAAGGTGAAAATAAGCTGTATTTTTCACAATATGTCCCATTCTTCCTCACGCTCAAGAAATCAATGTGGCAATCAACCAACGAAAACCTAAAAATATACCCAAGGAACTTTTCACATAAAACCACTGCTCTAATCCCCTGATTCCCATAATATTTTGCTACCAGTGGCAACAAGTGAATAAAGCACAGAGTCACATCACCTCTATCAAATATGTCCACAAACTAGAGAAGTCATCTGATCTGTGCGATACGATTGCAAAGCTGGATTTATTGCATTAAGAGACATAATCGCAAGGTTTGCTTTGACAAATAAAAGCATGATTCTGACTGAGTGTAGGGCTAGTGTGCAGAGCCAACCCTGCTATTATCATCTGGATTAGTTGCTCTGATTATGCTTTAGATTCAAGCTTTATCCTCGGTGTGAATCAATCACAATGTGGTTCATGCATTCCACAAAACATACAGTAATCTCAGTATTAAAATAATTTGGTTTATGAAGGCCTCTGCTATGGAACATCGGTGACCAACAGTGAACATCAGGCAGAGGCTAGAAAATTTCACAAGCTTTGAGTATCTCATCAAAAGAAAAAAAAAAAAAAGAAAAAGACAAAAAAAGGAACACATGGGACAAACCAACCAAACTGTTTACATGGCGGTTTATGTAAACAGAGGCTGTGTAGGGAGTGCATTAGTTAGAGAAATAACCAAGAGGCCCCTGGTAAGTTTGGAGGAGCCGTAGAAGTCCAAAGCTCAGAGAGAATGTGGCGACCCAAAACCCCCCCCCAAAAAACACTGATTTAAACGGCTTTTAAGAAAACAGTGAAACTGGTTGGAGTTGATGGGAAGATGGATGGAGCTAAATATGGGGCAACACTGAAGAAAACCGAGAGGCTGTGAAGGGCCTCGGACCGATTCAACTGATCTAATGAACACACTGTAGTGTATAGTTTGGAGGCACAGTAGATCTAACTACTTACATTTATTTTCCAATAAGCTTGGACAACGTTCATCAAGCCATCAGTAGACCAGTTGGACACAGGGCAAAGGATGAGCTAAAATTAGTTTGCACTTGAATTTTGTCTCCTGCTACTTGAAAACCATTTCATCTCCGTTTTCTTCCAAATGTCACGATGCAGTCTCAGTGCCGTCTCTCGCTCCTCTGCCCTGCTGGCTCATACCTGATCCTGTGCATGTTACCAAGCCTTCCTGGCAGCAGGCGATGGCGCGCTTTCTAGGTCACACACCAAATGCCACCAGGGGGGTTGACCTTTCTGCTGGTCAATGCTAAAGCATGAACCCTCCAACCACAAATGCCCAATATTCCTCCATCCATTTATTGAGATAAATGCTGCAGGAGTGCAGTGTTTTTTTTTTTTTTTTTTTTTTTACATTTTACCATGTCATGACTACAAACATCATAGTATGTTAATGGGTATTTTATGTTAAAGCATACACAAGTGTCATTTTGTAGTGGGAGGAAAAGCTTAAATGGTTTTCATCTTCCTCTCTCAAACACGTTTTACTAATTACATGACTTTTAAAGACATTTGGTTGCACTGTATTCTTTAGGGGTATCAGAGGAGGCAGAATGCCAATGGATGACAAAAATAAAATCAAACAAAAAAATAAACAATTCGCTACTTCTTGTTGGTCCATGACATCTAAAAAAAATTTAAAAATCATCTAAGTTTGAGGCTGTGATGTGAAAAGTTTAAGGTATTGTGTCGACATTTGCAAGGCCCTGTAAATATGAATACAGGATTTATTTGAAAGAAAGTGTTTTTGGCATCAAATTGGAGTTTTGCTCTCCTTGATTATCTATTAGCAGGAACACAGTCACAATGTCTCTTCAACACTCCTTATGTTTCCACTGTCAAGATGTTTACTTCATGGGTAAAACTACTTTTTACTTGAAGCTCACTCAAATGACTGTTCACTTGAAGCTGTCAAATATGGGTTATTTCAATGTGGAGGTCCTGAGTTCATGTGATGCAATGTCAAATCAACATCGCAACTATTGTTTCGGGGGTATTTACATTACAGATTTCATTTCTTCATTTTTAGGCTCTTAGTGATTACAGTGCTTGCTCGGCCCAGCCACTGAGTCAGTGGAAAGTAAACTCTCTTCCCTTTCCCTCCCCCTTGCTATTCTGAGTGGATTTATGTGTCATAGTTGTTCAGTTTAATTTAAACATGCCATCTGTCCTCCATCCTGTCAATCAAACCTTCACTGCTTAGCCATTTAAAATTAGCCCCAAGTCTCCCCCCCCTCCCCATTTTCAAAATCTTTCTCACGATCTATTGTTGTTTTTGAAGAGTGGTCTCTGATTGCGGGATAAAGCCTCCTAAAAATAAAAACGAAAACGCTTTGCATCTCTTTCAACTCTGAGCAAAGACTTCTTTTTTCCCCTCTGCTGTTATTCCAGCCAGCAAAAATGGGCAAACAAAAAAAAAAGAACATTTTTTTAATTTCAATTTGGCTCCGACTCTTTGTGGAGAACTTTTATTTATTTTCACTCTGTGATGTCTCGCTGGCTTGGAGAGGCTGAGAGGATCCCTACTAAAAACACTACGCTGCCTGAGGCAGGAACAGGCCCGAGATCTCTCCACATAAATAACAGGAGCGTGGAGGCAGCCCATTTGGTGGTCTGCTGCAGGGATAGAACCAACCCTTCAGTCTGTGGTTCGGTCCTTCTCTTCTCATGCTCAGTGTCTCAGAGGTCTAACAGCTTGACCGTAGAGGCATAAAACAGCAGGATCTAGAGGAGATTGAGCCAAGTTGTACATCTGAGTGGAGAGCAGACTTCCAATAGCCTGCAGGCATAGGCCAAACAGGGTGAATGCTGTGGACAGCATCAAACTAATCTGACACATGGGAGGTAGAGATTTAAGAATTTGAGGGGAAAAAAAAATTGAAACATGTTGGTGCAGGAGGCTATTTTTATTCAATTGCAATATCATAACATGCATTCATTTTTGTTTTTTCAGTCGCACATAGATGATTAAGAGATAAGCTCGCAGACATTTGTGTTCAGAATAATAGTCTAATGTCACTAACCAGATCAGTCACTGGTTTTCTACATGGCAAACAATTTATGAGAAGGTGCAGTGGAGTAGGAGAAAACCAACAGAGGCAACAGTCATGATATGCATGCTGTTAATTTACTGATAGAAACGGATGTGTTATTAGAGGACAAAGGCAGCAAATATTATGCAATCTGGTTATGGCGAGTTTCTCTGAAAATCTGAGTAAAATATTCCGATGTAGAAACCGCCACCTCTTCAAATCTGAGGTTCCACCTCCCAGCAGCTCTTCCCCACGACTCCCCCACTCAGCTCCTTCAGACTATTGGTGGAACTGAGCATCTGCCGAGATTATCACAGGACCTTCTTCTCAGTCCATTGCTCCTAAAAACGGTTGTAAACAGCATAATGGAGGAGAATTGTTGTGATGACATGCAACATTTCATGGATTGTTTAAAGTAAGATTGTGGTGGATGTTTTTTTTATATCATAGCATGCCATTTATGTGTTTTATGCCGTGGGTCAGTCTAAGTACATCAGAATATCTGAAGAGGACTTGCTCATCTAATATCAAACATAGGAGCATTAGAGGAGCCCTTTTTTTTTTTTTTTTGAAAAAGGCATTTCAAAAAAAGACAACGACCAGCATCTTGGTTCCAGACAGGATTAGCCAACCCAATCCAAGAACAAAGAATCTGTAAGGTCACATCAAACATGCCGCTTCTGAAGCAGAACCGAAAAATGCGGAGGAACTGTGGAATGTAGTTCTGGGCTGGAAAAACTTTTTCATGGTGCCCGAAGGTGGTCCATGAAACAGATGTGAAATAGTGGTTATAAAACTAAATATGAGGCTCGGTGATTCATAGAAAGGCTTGATCATTTTATTTAGTAAATTTATGGGTTTATAAAGTGCACAAACAGCATTTTTCTTTCGACAATTTTCTCTTTGTGATATAATTGACATTAGCATACCATGTTCCTGATAAATTTGCATGTATGGAGATAAAAAAAAAGAAAAAAAAGTATAATAGGAATATTTAAGCTTTACTTTCTATTTTAAGGACACTACAATAATTTTGAACAAATTTTCTTCCAAGTTTTGTTCTCTCTGGATGCTTTCTTCAGATCAACTTTCTCCAGATCCATGGTGTTTTCATGCTCCAGGAAGCAGCCTCTCCAAACCGACCTTACTTGGAAAGTGCCTAAGAGAGTTATTCTTATTGTTGTGACAGGAACAATGAATCTAAAAGTGGTAGGAGTCAGGGGGCAAAGGAAAACAAAACACAAAAAACACACACATCTGGCTCTTAAAAATAATTACATGGAAGCTATTTATTTCTATATTTGCATTGACATCATGGAAATCTTGTCAGCTGACTTTGATGCTGGCACTTGCCTTTGAAGTAGGTTTTAAAAAAAGCTGTATTTAATGTGCACAGACTAATTTATAGGAGTTGACCCTAGCTACTCTTTGTTGCCACAGCCATCTTGGAAAACAATGACAGGAAGGCTTGAAACTTAAGAGGAACTGAATCTGCTGTTTTCCATTTATTCTGCTCTTGTTCAATGGAGATTTTTTTTCTTCCTCCCTGTGTAAAATAGCTCTGTTTTTGTGTCCAACAGGAGCCATAAACTGATGTCTGAGCATACCATGGCCAGGCAATAGGGCTGAGTTTAACTGGACACATGGGGACAGTTGTTTTGCACCACAAGGGTGAGATGGGGGCAGTGGGGAGGGGGCCTGACAGAGGAAGCCATTGCTGCCTGTCGACCCCGTGGTGACCCAGTGGCCTCCTCATGGAGGGATCAAGGCCTAGAAGAGAGCCGGCTGAGGGTTAGAGGTTTAAGGGTAACAAATCAAGCAACACTTTAGGAATATTTAACCCCCACATACCATAACTTTCTAACTGCGTGAATAGTTCATGCCTACAGAAATAAGAACACTTATTTTTACTCAGGTTGAGAACTTGCTTTTCAGTATCAAATTTGAACATGTAATGAAGACTTCAGAATTACGATTGCCTTATTTTATCACAAGTTGCAGTTTACATGAACTTTCAGCAGCATAGCAGGTGATATTTGCAAACTACCAATAGAAAACGGCAACCTCTCTTGTGTATTTGGTTCAATCCTGCAGTTTGAACAAGGGGAATGATTTTCCCCTGACATAAGGTCCTTCAACCTTTGATTTCCCTTCCTCCTATCGTTTTGTGTGTGCCATAATGCGGAGAACAGAGACCTCCTGTAGGCAATGCATTTCTGTCTCTGAAAGCATCACTCAACTTTATGTTCAGGTTCCCACAGCCCAGCTGTGTGTTCTCTCAGCATTTTATGAAGTGTTCTCGAGTTATAAAGATGAGCAACAGACGGTCACTAGATGGTCACCCGACTTTACATGGTAATCAAGTGTTGTGGTTAACTGGCAGGCAGTCACATAACCAAAGAGATGATACAGACTTTACACCTGACAAAGGAATTTTGTTAAACAAATTTCTGAATAGTTGGGAAGGAGGGACACAAATCCTAAAATACAAAATGAATGGTTGTATTTATCCAAGTGAAAACAGAAATAAAATCTCGAAAAAAAATATTTTTAATGTGTTGATTTAGGAAGCACATTAAAAATATGCTTCCCCCTTTTTTATGTGTTACAGTGTGTTGCGTTGTGTGAACCTTGCAAAATAAACTTTCAATGGCTTTGCTCAGAACACAGAAGTTTGACTTCAGAGTAAAACGAGTCATTCAATTTTTTTTTTTTTTGGCAATTCTTTGTCTTTTTATGCAATTAATTCACATGAACCAATGTTTTGCTCATAGGTTGGGTTACCAGTACCAAACTAGGAATGTTTTAAAAAGTTACAGTTTCAAAAGAATTTACAGTGATATTGTTTCTGTGGTTAAAAAAAAAATAAAAAAATCTCTGGCTGCTTGCAGCACAGAGCTTCGCAGCGCAGCCCCTCTAATCACCTGGTGCCTGCACACTGCTGCTCAGCTGGCTGAAAGAAATGCAGACACATCTTCCCTTCAAAGCAGGAGTTAGTTTACATAATACATAATACTTACATAATACTCCCACAAGTTTTGGAAACATTTTGGTGTCCCCTCAAAAAGTTATGTGGAAACTAAAAATGTGCCACTCAGTTATATGCAGTATATTTTTGTACAAACGTCCCACTTAAAGTCAATAAAACAATGTTATTTTCCCTCAAGCTTTGAAAACGAACTTAAAAAGATAGGAACTTTTGATAACTTACAATTAGTCTTTGCTAATTAGTAAGATTGCACCACAAAAATTGAAATAATAAAAAAAAATATTATTCAATTTGATTTTATGTAAAATTATCAGTATCTCAAACACTACATATGATTATATTGTTTTTGATTTGCAAGTAAATTAAAATTATCAGAAGCCGTAGTGCAAATCACTTTGGAAAAGTATTTTCAGTTGGATGACAATATAATTAGCGGCAGCTATTCGATTATTAACCAAAAAGTTGCCAACTGTATATAGAAGAGTTTTAAAACAATGTACAGAAATAAACATATATGAAGGGTCATTGTGAGGTCAACCCTAATCAGAAATGATCCTGTTTACCCCCCTGCAGAGTGACTGAGAGGGCACCGAGTGACGCAGGTGAGAGACAGGCACCCACCCAGCCCCCAGACCGCACCACTCTTATCTGCCCAGTGGAACAGAGGCGGAAGGAGTGACAAAGGCCAGGGCTTGGGGTGCGATAAGAGAGGGTCTTGTGTCCTGCCTCGGCCCTGGCTATCCACTGCGAGAGGCCATCCAAGGGCCAGGTGTTGACCATAAGCCGAATTGGGCTGTGCACCGTCAGATATCCAGAATGCTGTTGTGTGTCTGCACGAGGTTGGCGCAATGAATGGGAGGAAGAAAGACAGATACAGATGGAGAAAGGGGGTCAGGTGGAGTTCAGGGCAGATTCTTCTTGCCAGCTGCATCACGCTGCAGGAAAGCCTAATTGCTTTCGGATCTACAGTAGGAATCTTGCCCTGCATAGTTCAGTGTTCCTGTTCTTCCCACCACCTCGCTACTCCACGTCTTTTGTTCCTTTCAATGGGACGTCTTCATTTCTGGGGGATTTTTCTCCCCCTCCCTGCTTCTGAACTTCTCTCACTCTTTGTCCTCCTCCTGGCTTTCAGACATTTGCTCCAGCTGGGTGGCGTGACAGAGTGTAATGATGTCTGTGGGGAAACAGTCTTTAAGGAGGATACCTCTGTCCCTCTGGCAGTCCAGCTCTTCTATGAAACCATACCAGTAGATCACAAGGCCTGGGCCAAATCTGTAAAACAAACAAAACATATGTGTCATTGCTTTTTTTCTCTACAAGAAACATTTAAACCTATTTATGTCCAATAGTTTTGGTTATTAATTACAGAAATGTCATAGTTAACTAACATTAATAAGAGATTGAACAAACAAGTGATTTGGGTCTGGAGGAGCTACGATAGCTTAAGTATTTGTCTTTAATCGCTTTCCAGGCGCCATCACCATCCACACTAAGTGAAAGATGAAAATCTGTCTAGTACAATGATAGTGAAATAATATTCTATAAAAACCAGAATATTTAACCAGACCTCAGCCTGTCATCATCAGATGCCTTCAGCAAATAAAAAGTCAGCTGGAAAAATAATTAAAAAAAACCCCTAGCTGTCTAAAAGTGATGCACTTTATTGCAACAAATATCTTACCAACCAAAAAAAATGTATACTGAAGATGTTTTTTTTTTTGTTTTTTGTTTTAGCTTCTTGCATTTGTCAACTCTATAATATTTTTTTACAAGTATCTAAGCTGTCATTTATTTGAAGAAATTGGATGTATTTATCTGGAAAACAATACATTTTTCAGTGGGTTTATTTAATGTTAGAGCTATAAAAATAGCTCTTACCTGCGTCACTTACAAAAATCTGCAAAAGTATTTCTACCCATTAATTCATATTAATTTATTTATTACACCTACAAATCTATAATTGTATGTGACAGATCAAAATGAAATAGTCTATACCTGGCAAGTGTCTAAAACCCAAGCACCTGTTACAGTATCCACAAACAGGTTCTGAATTAGTTTAAATCTGTACTTTATTGTCATCATGTCTTTAGTTTTTTTTTTTTTTTTTTGTAAAATATGAGATGAACGTATATATTTTTTCCCCTGAATTTTCGAAGTACAATCTTGATGGTTACATCTGTACACCTTCTTCTCCATAGAGTGTGTCCATGTGGGTGTCTTTTTCATTCTCAAATTTTTGACCCTACGAAAATCCAAGTTGGCTCATAATGCCAATAAAATAACGTGAAGGTCAAATGTGATGTTCTTTCCCTTTTTAAAACAGTAAAAAATAATAAAAACCATGGATTCTTTTCCTTCCACTTCGTTTAAGCACTACTTCATTTCCATCACATAAAAGCCCAATATAATGCAGTGAAGTCTGTGGCAGTAATGTGACAAAATGTGAAAAAGTTCAAGGCGCAGGAATACTTTTTTTCAAGACATACATAGATCATACATACTCTTTAAACATTACTGCCATGCATAAAAACATGTTGGCGTTCAACTCTGAGCACTTCACCTCCCTTGTGCAATACCAGATTGTGGGGGCTGACAGAGCTCCAGTCCCAGATACTCCATCCTCAGACAGTTAACAATGCTGTGGAGCCTCTGGAGACCTGGAGAGGAAGCCAGCCAAGGGGCCATGGAGAGCAGTGGAAGTTCAGTTCCAAGGTAAAGTACATAAAACCTTGGACATGTGATCAATCATTCCACGGTGAAATTTTACTTCAACATATGATTTTTTTTACTTTGATAGTGATTTTGGCAACTTTGTCTCTTCTATGGTTATATGAGATTATTGGAAATACCTTAATGACTGCCTTGAAAAAGAAGAAGAAGAAAAACAAGATTCTGAAAATGTAAAACTAAATTTTTTGGTCTGACGTGTGGAATACGTGTGCTGCGCTGTGTTGACTGGGCCTTGAGGCGGTGCATGTTTTACATACAGCACTTCTGTGGAGACAGACATGTACAAGAAAATATGCGACTATACACACACCCCTCCCTCCGCATTGGCCTTTGCAGCAGTACATGCTTCTGCACTCTATCCCTGCATCCTACGCTTTACAGTGTGTGATTTACGGCGCTGTATCTAGGAGCAAACAGCCCTGCAGAAAGCCTGCAGATGCACACTCCAAGTTCACCACAATGTCACATACACACATACACACACATAGCTCACCCTCTCAGCACTGCACAAAGCATAAAGCCCCAAAACTCCCATCATTTACATGGTCCGCTGCTGCACACGGACACCAATTCTTAATATGGAAATGTTATGGAGACACAATGTAAACATTTACATTAAAGCGATGACTTCTTTTCATTCGGCCGCCATGCTGCATGGATTTCCTGTGCTCTGGACAGGGAGGCGAGGCAGAGCAGAGGAGAAAAGGGCGACTGCTCTCAACTGAGTGGAGAGGGGCAAACCCTCTGAAAAGGTTAAAACTGTACATCAACAGATAAGGCGGCGGTGCACGATACATCATGTCCTGGGTCTGTCAGGGGAGGCCAAGTACAAATTGAAACTAGCAAAATTATAAACACAGGGGAGCCATGCCACCAAGGCCTTTCCATACCGTAAAGAAAATAAATGGAGTCTGAA
This sequence comes from Poeciliopsis paucimaculata, assembly GCA_903067055.1. Taxonomy (NCBI): domain Eukaryota; kingdom Metazoa; phylum Chordata; class Actinopteri; order Cyprinodontiformes; family Poeciliidae; genus Poeciliopsis; species Poeciliopsis paucimaculata. Next base: position 5,926 of record CAEGAD010079442.1, on the reverse strand, counting down.
ACCTGCTCAGCATTAATACAAGTCAATACTATGGGGACCTTGAGGCAAAAATCTTACACATGAAAAAGAAACAACAACAGAGTGGGAGGGTCAGACGGGAAAGACAACAGCAGCCTGATAACGACAGCAGAGAGGATTCAAAACAGCATCCATGAGTTGGAAAAAGCAGCTAGAAATGTACACAATAATGCTTTATATACTACTACAGCAAGAAAATATAGGCTCTTTGAAGGTCCAACACCAGTGGAAGTAAAAAATAAAGTTCAGTTTAAATTTGTAGGCAAATGATGGGTGTATTATGTAAGCTAACTTTCCTTAACCTGGCATGTGCTCATTACACGCGACCTCTAAGTGAGACAGGCCATCTTCCAATAAACACCCGGCTACGTAAGGAGATGGGGAAATTGTTTGTGAAATGCAGCTAATTTCAGCCAGAAAGCCACTTGACAAGCTTGGGCGTGGATCGCTGCTGCCAGCCGAGCTTTCCGTAGTGTTAATGAGCGGCTGGTGGTCACATTTTAAGCAGGTGCCAAGCAGCTTACAGTAGCAGCTTAATGAGAGCACACTGGAACAAAAACTCTTGAATGGTGAGGAGGCAGGCGTTATTAGTGCCAGTGCACACATGCAGAATGCAGTGAAGCAAAGCATCAGACAGAGCCAACCTCTCAGACGACCTCTGAATCTTAAATGTGCCTGGCATAAATGCAATACTTGCATAGCAGGGTGGTAAAAATTGCAATACTTTAACTAACGAGTAGAGAGTGTTTTAAATAATTTGACCCATGTGTTAAACCAAAAAGCAGGCTAAAGACATGAATGGCAAAAGTTAGTACTTGAGTGTTGACCCAATTTTAGGTTTCAATTTTTATAAACAATGGATCTCAAAAGTGTGCAATTTTGTCAAATTGTTGGGTTTTTGTGATCTGGAAAATTTTATCATGATAAATCAATTCATGCTCCACCCACCTTCCAATTGACCTACATCTTGTACAATGCAACAGAAAACTGTGAATAAAAATAATAATAAAAAAAAATCCCCTAATAATCCTATTTGTATAAGCTTGCACACCATTAGAAAAATACTCTTATTCATCTTTGGATCAAATTATATATAATCTTTTAGCCATAAAATAAATAAAATTTGAAAAAATGGTCCAGTTATCTCAGAAGGAGAAGGAGTCTCCTTCTGAGATAAGTCAACCTTACATTTGACTACATCACTTTTAAAAACTACATCTGTTTATTTTTGGTAATAAGCCATGTCTGGTCAGGTAGCTATTAAGACCCATCACTAAGCGCAAAATACAAAAATAAAAAAGCTCATTTATAGAAGTAACAAAACCACATTTTAGAATATATGTATTATAGTAGATCACAAACAATTATATTAACTAATTAGCAGTCAAAGCACATTTAGAAAAGACGAATGATCTTTTCCAAGTGGATCCATGACAATTGTATTGCTTTTAACTCCAAACCTGTTTGGTGCTAAGAGACCAAAACTTCAAACATACAAAGTGGCAAATGAGCAAAGAAACTGACCACAAGCTAGAAAACCTATTTGTTGCCTAGGTATCATATCTTGCATCTTGTTTGTGTAACAACACATAACTCCCTCAGCATTTATTTTGCAGTACCTACATTTTACAGTTCTAAATGTGCTGTTTATCGGTGCTGGTCATTTTTTCCCTTTGTTATTTTAAACCTTCTGGATGTTTCACAGGAAACTTTTTGGGTGCAAAATGGAGGTGTCACCTACGGGACTGTTTGTGCCAACTTTGACAATGAACTACTGACAGCATTTACCAAAAAGTAAATGGATAAATAGCAAAAATTTAAATAGATTGGAATTAAATGGTTTGCTACAGATATGAAATGAAAAAGTTGGAAGCAAGGCATGAGTGGAAAATGAGGGTACAAGTTAGAAATGTACAAATGCACATAGAAGGACCTAATAAATTCAAGGTAAAGTTGGCACTTGATTCGAAACAATATTAGAAGAACTAACTTTGTTTCAATATGCTGAATTTTGTGAGGGGAAAAGAATAAAACCGGCAACAAATTCTAAAATAGATTTCAGGAAATAATTTATTGCTGAAATCGAGATGAATTTACATGCAACTGTAAAATACCCCTTCCTCTTCTAGCACACTACACAGTCACTTTAAACAAACACCCCAGAAATGATTTAGACAGTATAAGCCTCCACCTGGGGGTGAACTCCACACCTCTGAGGTCTCTCCATAAAGACCTCTTTGTTTCCAGCCTCCATACATCAGGCCACAAGATACAGCCTCTGAAGTGCTACTAAATATTAGCCCTATATTATTTCAATTTCTTTCTTTGTATTTATTTTGTTTTGCTGAAAAAAAAAAAAAGAAATCAGAAACTTTTGAAACAGACAGCACTAAAACCAACCAGGTGGAAAAACAGTGGGTGAAAACAAGCCTGTCTTGAAAATGAGACAATTGTGTACATAGAAAAAGACAAAGCAAATGTGTCTTGGTGACAAATGCCCTGCTCTTTAGAGGTCACCCACTGGGAGTGCATTTCCAGGGCTGGATAATGGTTGTATGATATATTAGTTTGTGTGGAATTTCAGAATATGTCGGTGATCCAGGGCTTGCATGCCAGGTGATTCGTCCCCTGCAGCTAATCGCTGTAAATCCAACGCATTGTGTATTTTAATGGCCTTACAGTAGCTGTTTGTAACAACTCAGCCTGCTGGACAACGATGACACCCCTGATAAGTAAAGCTTTTGTGCACAAATCGGGTATTTAAAGGCTGACTTTGCCCAGAGGGGCACCCAGGCACAGGGAGGTAAATAATCCCTTGCTGCAAACTATACAACCTACTCACCATAAATAACAGGAATTGAACAGCAGAGTTCACCTCCCACAGTCAAGGTATTAACATGACTCCGGCTAAGAATAGAAGCCTCCTTTCTTCTCCACACTCCCTGCTTATTCTTTGAGAATAAGTTCAGTGCAGATCACGTATGCTAGAAAACAAACAAAGCAGACTGGTAGTCCTCACATGTATGGTGTAATCACCAAGACCTATGCATGATCCATAATCAGCTTGAAAAGAGGGCAGGACATGGTTGACACTTAGAAAGCAGACCATAATACGCTACATGTACTGTAGGGATAGAGATAGACTGCTTAGAGATTCTCACAATATATGGGCTTGGATAAAATCTCTCAGCTTCATACTGCTGCTGAAATAACATTGCAGTTAAAAGGCTAACTATAAAAAGTATTTCTTATTAATTACTGCTTTCAACATAGACTTAAAAAGATAGAACAAAGACCAGTTATATTTAGGTGTGCAACATATCCTTTTTCTGTTTTTCTATCTGCTCATGAGGCTTCTCAACTACTGCTTTCAAAGAGTGTTACCCTGATACAACTTTTTTATATTTTTGTGACTGGAGCTGGATTTTTTCCTTTTTTGGAATTAAAGAAAATATATCTGAGTCTAGTTTCAGCCAGCTGACAGTGTGTAGTAAGAAATAGAAGAGGGACAAAGTTAGATGATGAAACTGTATGTGGGTATGTTCATCTTCACTTTGAAATTATTTGACAGGATACAGATAAATTCAGGATCAATTAAGGAACTCAACATTTTGATGCTAAAGCTTTTTTAAAAGTTGATGAGCGTAAATGTTTCCTGAAATTACAGCGGTTTACAGATATATCAGTTTGTTGTTTAATTTGGATTCTTAGGTCAACAGACCTTAAGTCATATATAATTACACATTTCACCAACTAATTTATAAAGTTTCTGCTTAATTATTTAGCATAGTATCTATGCAAATGTGATAATAACTGTTACCTAATGTGTATCTTCTCCAATGACCACTCAGCGCTATCAAAGATTTTATCTCCTGCAATCAGTATCACTTTCTCTGACCTCACTCCCCCCAAACGCTCCAATCACCTCAACCACCTTCTCAAATTAACCAAAAGCTTATCGCCTTACTCACACGCCCTCACACAATCTGACAGCTGACTGATTGCTACAGTTATACATGATTAAGTAACGGAGTTGATAAACATAATGACAGACTTTATTTTGAAAGCATAAAAGTAAGATGGAAAAACCCCGGGTCAGGTCTCCGTTTGGGTTGTAAAAGGACCGCAAATATTGCTGCCATGCTTTCGAAACATCCTCCAGTCACAGGGAGGAGCTCCGATCAGTGTTTTGAGCTCGTTAAGTCTCTTAACTGAGCATGTCGCCTAACACATTAGCAGAGTATATCTGAGGGACAAGTGTTTTCTGTGTGTGTAATGTGGCCTGGTCCCTTCTCAGATCTACTGCGTCATGGTGAAATGTATTCTGACACTCTCTGGTCTGTCATGGAAATGGAGAAAAGCAAACAGGGTGGGATCTGGTTTTGGGCTTTGGCAAGCGTTCAAAAGTTGGGCCAAAAGAGAAAGAAGGCATAACACATATCCAAATTCTCAGAAGAGCATATGTAAAAAAAAGTTTGTCTGAAGTTAATGTACAACATATTGTTCATAAAGTGCAATCTTGGACTATTTGTAAATAATACACAGTTTACACTTCACATTAGAACCAAAATATTCAATCCCATATTACAGTTTTTCACGAGGCAATGCACAGTGGTAACGTTTAAAGAAATCAGCCAAGTTTTTTGAACTTTTTAACTTTTTGAACTTTATATATAGATATATATATATATATAATTTTTCCTCAAGGATAAATAAATAACATTTCAATTTGTACATTTTAAAAGGTATACTTTTAAACGGATGTCAATTTACAATGCCATTAATATTTGGATGTTGTAAGCCATACAACTTCTAGCAGATGTCCACATTCATACAGTCATTACACACCTAATCTCGTAATACTGACTCTCCATTCTCAGTAAAGAACCTTTTGATCTTGACAATGGCTTGATCTCTTCAGCTACAAAATACTTAGTGGGTATTCATTAAGAGTAGATGGCGATATTAATTAGAATAACTATGTTACACCCAGAAGACCTCAAATATATTATAAAGAAAAAGTAAAACCAAGAATATAGAGTTTAGGCTGCTTTCAATGTTTTTAGTTTCTAAAGTCATACATAGTCCACGGCAACAATGTAGATCTTTGCCCAGGGAGTCCTTCTGGCCTTTGATGGAGCCCCGTCTACTTTGAGACGGGAAGCTCCCCACGCTGGCGGGTGAGTCGGCTGGGGGGGGGTTAGAGGCAGCCCTGACAGAGGACCGCATCGTCAGGGGGATACATGCTCCTTTAACCTGTTATTGTGAACTCCCAGCAGCCCTAGCCGATAATTGCCACCTGTCTCTTGGGGAAACACAGTCAAAGGAAAGCAGAGGGACGGCCATTTTGTGTCTGCCGCTGCTCCTCGCCCCTGCACGGTCCTGGGCCTAATCTTGCCCTTAACCCTAGCTGCTAATGTGTTTTCAATTTAGGATGTTCCCCCACTGCTACAGGCATGGCCCTAATCAACAACAGTTTGTACTGTAACCTTATCTGGCCTCGCTAGGGCAGCGTCAGCCTGACCGGGCGCCTGCAAATCTGATGCGTCCAGCAGAGTAAAGTGTTTATATGTATGGATATCATGTTTATACATGAGGTCATAGGATGTGGACCTTCCACACACATGCAAGCCACAGATGCAGCGCCACTGATCAAAATTGGACCAAGTCACAAATGGAGCGGGAAGTGACTTTGTGAAAGAAATGTACACATTTTGGTGATTAATAATAAAAATTAAAAATAAAAGGTAGAAATACTATTTTATTGAATTCCTTTCAGTGGGGAAATTTAAGTGGACCAGCAGTGCAGTGACAGGCAAAGGGAGAATGACGGCATAAACAAACGTAAAGTAAAATTTTATATATATATATATATATACACACACATACACACACATATATATACACA
>CAEGAD010079425.1:0-83244 GCA_903067055.1 Poeciliopsis paucimaculata | reverse complement strand
TATATACTTTTTTTTATTTATTTGATGTTAACAAATAAAAGTTTAAAAATAGTAATTTGAACAAATAATCATTTTTCGTCTTTATTTTGAAGTTAGATGTTCTCTCATTTCTTGTTTCATATGGTTTGAGTTTTCCTGGTTTGACTTTGACATCCACAGTGATTTGTGTACATGGGGGACCAAAAAAAAAGGCATTTTATTAACTGTTTGTGAACTGATCCAGTGAGATAGGTCAGGTCATGGGGGATTGTTTTTTTTTTAAAGTATTTATTTATGTCTTGATTTGTCAGAGCTGTAAAAACTGCTCCTCTCTGTCATTTTGGTTCTTATGTTAGACTTTGCCCTTCTTACTCTCACAGATCAAATGTAGTGAACAGACTGCAAACAGGGTTATGTAATTTTCATTAAATCCCATAAAGCTTCATAATCCAGACTTTGCGTGTCTTTCATCTCCGTTGCTCAGTGGGATGAATTTATAATGAGAACCTAAAATAGAAAGAGCAGTGGAAGTGCACTGGAGCACTGATTATAAATCGAGACGACATGATATGACGTAGAAGTACAAAGGTACTAAAATAAGCCCTGAAAGATGAATTATTGACTTTACCCTCTGCGGCCCATGCTCTTCAATAAAATATTTCTGGTTCTGCTGCAGGGCTGCATAAAAAGTTTCAGGTGAAATCAGGGGCCAAACCTACATATTTGGTTTCCTTGCCGTCAAAATTTGTGCCTATAAGTAAAACCACCAACATATAACCATTTTTTGTTGTTGTTATAACTATTATTTATTAAAATAAACAGAAATCTCTTTTTAAGAAGTTTTCAGGACCTGTGGAAAAATGACCTGTTTCGAGGGAAGCATACACTGAATGCAGCTGTTCTGAAAAAACCTGGTGGGCAACAAATCAAAGCAGCGTGTTATGGATTTCAGAGTCTCTACGTGGCAGCAAATCGTGAGGTGTCTTAACTTATTCCTCACCAGAAACTGTATTCTTTCTACTACATTTGACTCTGTGGTGGCATCAGACTTCTTTTATGGTGTTGGATGTTGATGCATCTGAGGTGCACAAAGGAGCGTTACCACAGATTCTGGATTCTTCCTTCCTTCTTTTCTTTATTGAAGGACTTGTCAAACAATGAGGTGGCAATATAAATAAGTATTCAAATACAGATAAGAAATTAGAGGCATGGGGGCAAAACCACAAAGTAAAATAATAAAAACAACAAATAATAATAAAAAAAACAACTAAAAACACGCTTTTGGGACAGAAAACAACTAAATTATGTTCTACATCAATGCTGAAAAATGTCTTGGCTTTAAGACTCACCATGACTTTAAGGACTTTTCCATAGCATAGAAACACTAAAGAAAAACACAAAACATTGGCGACATTTTCTTCGGTGGTAATGCTTACCTAACGTTTTTTTTTGTTTTTGTTTTTTTTTGCCAATCGCCAATAAAAATAAAGAAGACCTTTTCCAGCATTTTTATAATGACATATAAGTTCTTTTCTTATCACAGCGAGAAAAGCGGGTGAAGCATCTTGACCGAGTTCACCATCTTCGTTCGAGTTTGTGACGTTTCAGGAAGTGCAGGAAGAAGGAATAAACCGACGAACCGGTTGCGCTGCGCAGCGAAGGAATGCTCGTTGTGTCAACGCTGTACTTTTCTCTCTCTCTCTCTCTCTCTTTTTTTACAGTCAGTTTTTAAGGTTATTTCACTGAGTTTTAAAAACCTCGGTGTACCGTAATAATTATTTAAATGCCGTAACTTTGACTGACCTCTTGCTAGCACCAACACGACAACAAATCACTCCGCTCATCAGATCCTCGCTGATTTCCAACGCTGTAATCAACCTTCCGGTTTGTCGTATCGATGTCGTGGCGGTAGAGGTTCCATTGTTTGTACATCCTGCGCGAAAGAGCAAACCGCAACACGGATGTTACTCCTCGCGCACACTCCGAGGCATCATCATCATCGTCATCATCATCACCAACAACAACAACAACTGTCAGACCCTTGGAGCTCCGCCGGCCGGCTGGCTTCACTTCAGAACCGCAGCTGAACATGGAGGATGAGGTGTTCCAGCATGTTGTGTCCGTGTTCAGCTCGCTGGTGTCGTGGGTCGCCGCGGGTGCCATCATGTTCGGCGGGGTGGTGCCCTACATCCCGCAGTACCGGGACATCCGCCGGACCCAGAACGCGGAGGGCTTCTCCACCTACGTGTGCCTGGTGCTGCTGGTGGCCAACATCCTGAGGATCCTGTTCAGGTTCGGCTGGGTCCTTCCTCAGATCTCTGGTCGTGTCTTGTGCCTTTTGTACTCTCAAAACTTCGGTATCAAATAGGAAGGATTTTTTTTATTATTATTTTTTAGAAATTTGTTACCATTTGTGTTTTTATATTTAATAAAAAAAGTTTTAATGTTTTTTATTTTCAATTATTTAATTTCACGCATTTAAGTTTAGCCCAAAATCTGAAACGTGTGGCCTGCATTTATGTTTATCCCAAAATCTGAAAAGTGTGGCCTGCATTTATGTTTATCCCAAAATCTGAAAAGTGTGGCCTGCATTTATGTTTATCCCAAAATATGAAAAATGTGGCCTGCATTTATGTTTATCCCAAAATCTGAAAAGTGTGGCCTGCATTTATGTTTATCCCAAAATCTGAAAAGTGTGGCCTGCATTTATGTTTATCCCAAAATCTGAAAAGTGTGGCCTTCATTTATGCTTAATTCAAAATCTGAAAAGTGTGGCCTTCATTTATGCTTGATTCAAAATCTGAAAAGTGTGAAATGCTTCTATGTTTAGTCCAAAATCTGAAAAGAGCAGACAGAAAACCAGGCGTACCCTACAAGGGGAACGGTTTAGATCAAGGCATACATCTGTACTAGAATGGCCCAGTCAAAGTCTAGACCTAAATCCAGTTGATCATATAATACCCTAAAACAGTACACAGAAATCCGGGGACGTAATGTGACGAAATGTAAGTGACAAATTGAGGTCACTGTGTGCTTCATCTTCTCTTCTCCATTTTTCCTTCCCAGATTCGGCCGCTATTACGAGATGCCGCTGCTGTGGCAGAGCATCATCATGATCTGCACCATGCTGGTCATGCTCAACCTGTGCACCAATGTCCGCATGGCCGCCGAACTCAGCACCAAGAGGCGCTCCTTCTTAGGTCAGAGGCATTTTAGATAACTCAAATACTGTGTGTGTGTGTGTGAGAGAGAAAGAAACTGGAACCCAAAGTTTCCATTTAAAGAGAAGGTTCTTTAAATGGATCATTGACATTCAGAGTGGAAACAAACCTCAATGCCACGCATTAAACTGGCGCCATTAAAATTCTCCAACAAACCCTCCATGTTGTGCTAAAGGTGAAAGTTATGACTGCATATTAGAGACATTGTATGTCGAAGGGGGGCGAAGTAAATTTCCACCAAAAAAAATTAAAAATTCAGAAAAAAACGTGGAAATGTCTGAGCTTGAAAAGTCAAAAAAATGCTAGAAAAAAAAGCCAAAATTTTCTTGAGAGAAAAATAGAAATTTCTGAGATTCAGAAGTAAAAAATTTTAGAATTTTGGGGGGGGAAAAAATAAAAAATCTGGAAAATTTCTGAGAATAATCTCAAAGTTTCCAAGGTTTTTTCTAACAATTTGTTGACTCTTGAAACGCAGAAATTTCCAAGATTCTCCTAGAACATTTCTGAGATTAATCTACGTTTCTGGGTTTTCTTGGTGGAAATGTAATCCTTTTTTTTCTCTGTCTACAACACGCTGTCGTAGACAGTTACTCAAGACGAATAGAAAACAGAATTTCATATTTTGCTGCTTTTCAACCACAAATTCCAGAGTCTTTAGTTCTGTTTGTGTTGATTTTTTTTTTCTAAGAGCAATAATCCCTAAATTCCCATAAGCAGTGATCAACTTCACTATTTCTGCTGAAGAAAAGCATCACCCCACTACACTGTGATGCTGCCACTACCATGTTTTACCATGTGTGAAGTTTTCAAGCCGATGTTCAGTGTTTCTTCACACTGCCATTAAAGTCATAGAAATGTTCCCTTAAATTTGTGATTTTAAGGCAACAAAATGCGGGAAAGTTCAAAGAGAATCGAAAGCTTTTGCTTCTCATCTTGAAGTAAAAAATGACTCGGTGACAAAATAACTATAGCTGCTCTGTCTTTGTCCTTGTAAATAGAGATAAAAGGCCATAAATCTCCTAGTTGTAACAGGAGATCCTAGGAGCCGCCTTGAGTTTGTCTGATAAGAACAGCCACTTATTTACATTCAACCTCTCATGTGATTATGTATCTTACAGTAACTTTACCTTACTTTGAGCTTACTTTCAAAGGGCCTCTGGGTGACACACACAACTTAACGATCTTGGACGTACGTCCACCATTAGAAAATCTTTAAAGTGACGGCATTTTTCTGCTCTTCTAGAACTACAATCACTTCAGATCAGTTATAAACGGGCAGCTTATCAGAACAGCTTCACAGCGATAAGAATTGCATCTGGATATGATTTACAATTGCAGGATGAAACAGTATTTTAGCTGAATGCCATCATGAAGGCCTTTTTAACAGTCTTGGTCTTAGTGTGCTATGTGTCTTTTAAAAGGTCACATTTCTGAGCCTTTTTGTTCCTGTAATCAGATAAACAGTTTACGACCACATCTAACCGTGTATTTTACACATTTGTTGCTTTTTGCAGAGAAACTTCTAGATAATTTATAATTTACTCCAACTTCATCTTGTGTTCCAGCTGGTTTCTTCAAGTTGGGTCCGTTACACCAACAGACAAATGGTACCCACTACTCAATGTGGCTCAGGTGAACCTGAAATATCATGTGTAATAGCAAAAATGCAAGCTTTTCTAAGCTCAGATAAATCTATTTTCATAAATGGCCAGTGCATCAAATTGAAAATATTTTATTTCATGAAGACTTTCCTTATGGTCCAGACCATCAGACTGCCAAAACAATTGCTTCCATTGCTGGTAGTCACACTTGCTCAATAAATCAAGTGTTGTAATTAGTTGCACCTGGTTGGTAACTAAAGTCACCCTTGAGGAATGGCAACTTTTTTTTTTACCTGTAATCCTCTAGCGTTTTACTTTTCTACAAACAGATCTTTGTTCTTCACTTAAGTGTGTGTTCCAGTTGATTTCTCCGTCGGGTCCTTTCCTACGAGCACCTAGCAGTGTGGCTGGACTCGGCTCTGCTCTACTCTACACGGTTTGGGCGATTTTCCTTTAGAGTTCATCAACAGCTCCAGTGGGTGTCGTCGTACTTGAATCGGCAGCAAAAAGTAGCTCAATGTGGTCCGTACGCAACGAACACACGACAAAACAACGGAGGAAGCAATGTGGAACCTTCTGCTCAGCCTGAGGCTTTTTGTCAGACTCGGTCGCTTTTGGAAGTTGTCGGATTATTGCATCCTTTACAACATTTCTAAACTATGTTTGGTGTTTAACTTAATTTCTGAACTTGAAGGCCACCAGACTTGCTTATTTATGACCCAATTGCAGCTCGCTGACCCCAACTACTGATCTGGACTGATTCAATGATTACCTGTACAATTAGAAAAAGACATTGGTCATAAATTAGGAAAACTAATCTTCACCCTGTGTGTACACAGAGTCCACATAGTTATATAGGTGGAGAACCAGTTCAGCACAAATATTGCAGGCATTGTGTGGCTTCTGTCTTTCTTAAATCCTCTTAAAGCAACAAGGGTATCCTTTGCTTTGGCACTGCTTTTCTGATGGTCCCTCATCTTTGCTTTAAAAATAGTGAAAATGTGGCATGTTTGATGGATTTCTACTTGTGAGGTTGTGTTTGAATAGCTTTAGACTGTGGAAAAGACATGATGAATTTATTACGTTCTGAAACGCAAAGTACAACAATTTAAGTAAGGGGTTCTTTTTTCTTTTTTTTTTTTAACGAGTTCTGATTTAAAGAAAAAAATAATGTTGCCTTTTTTTCTCTAACACATCATCACTATAATTAATGCTACGTGTTCTTTTTTAATTCCAGGAAGTTACAGTTAAAAAAAACGCTGATAAAATCTCAAGTCAAAATTTGCGTACAGAACCGACTGCATTGAGTTTACAGCATTGACATAACGTCTTAAAAATAAAAGTCATAAAAGCAGGAAAGGCTGGCCCTATTGGTTAGGCTGCAAATAATAACAGGGTGTCGCATTTTCATTTTAATGAAACAAGACAAAACCAAAATACGTTTTAACTTTGCTTTGTGAAATTTAGCGTCAGCACCCAAAAATTCCACAACATCGTATCCGGACCGGACTCCACTCGCCAAGGGCTAAAACGTAGTCGAGCGGCCAGGAGTTCCGCTGGTCATCTGTTAGTGTTGATGTAAAGACACGCCAGAAAACCAAGCTGTTTCTTCTTCTTGTCCCTCTCTTTCCGTTTCGCCCATAGCGACAGACAGTAAGGACGAGGAGGTCAGAATCCCTAAGAGGCTCTTTCTGGGTATGTACCTTGAAACGTCCGCTGTAGTTCATCCACCTCCGCTCTGTCTCCAACCCTCCCACTCTTCCACCTCCATGTTTCTCATGCATGACGCCAACCCAGCTAACACTCACCGCTCCCCTTCCCCTCAACTAACAGCAACACTCTCTCCTACTTCGAGTTGCGTCTGTTTCCTACGACGGCGAATTATGGCCATTGTAGATAAAAAAAAAACAAAGAATAAATTTCTGCCAAAAAAACTCACAAATTTTGAGACTAACCTCTGAAGTCTTCTAGAAAAGTTGAGAAAATCTCAGAGGAAAGAAAATGTTGAAAACTTTTGACTTTTTGGGAACTTTCAGAGTTTCAAAAGTTGAACATTTGCGACTGTTCAAGCTTAGAAATTTCCAAGTTTTTTTTTTGTGAAAATTTGGGAGATTTCTTGCTGGAAATTTACTCCTTATTTTTGTTTTTCTTCCTATCCACAATGGCCCTGACATGTTGTCGTAGTTTCCAGCTTTGAACGGTGGAAGCTGCTCGCTGCATGTCCACCACTGCTGCCGCGTCACTGCATGTTACGGTGTACGCCTTCGTTGCAGTGAAGTCATTCTTCAACCAGCTGTGTGGCATTTGCATGTTCTGTTCATGTCAGTATCTCACATGGATTCACAATAGAATTTGATGCAGGAACGCAAAAGTAGATTGTAGATGCTGCTGCACGTTTATTTTGTCGTGATCCGCTAGGTGAATGTGACACACATTCTTTCTAAAACCTGTTGTGTTTTTTTTGAAAGCATTTAACTTCTGTCTGACATGCTTTGAACTACACAAAGTTTCAGCGTAAGCTGATGGGATTCGAAACATTTAACCTGCACTGAATGAAATGAAATGCATCTATAGATCTATGAGAGTGGAGGGTAATTTTATGAATAAAGTACAGTTATTTCCTAGTGGCTTAGGAAATATTTGCACCTCTACCTTTTTCAGCATTAAGTCTTTTGCAATTAGCAGAAATTGACAATTTGTTTCATTCTAGTATATAATTGTGAGTTTATTGCAAATTTTCCACAAAAATGGTCAGGGGGTTCAGTGACCGCTACTTCCCAGCACGTACATTTATTAATCGGTTAATCCAAAAAAAAACACCCAAAAATCAACAGATCGGCCCGACGGCGTATTGATTTTAGCTCAAGCAGAAAGAGCTGAGCTTTTACCAACAACGAATCGCACACTAAAAGAATGCTGTTATTGGATATTTTCTTATTGTCCTTAGTTTAGTTACGTCTTCTACTATACTTCTGATATCGTACTAAAGTTAGGGGGTGAAATAAAAAGATTGCAGGATGTGCCAATTTTAAAAATTTGATTAATCATCAAAATAATCAACTATCAAAATAATAGGTCAATAATAGTTGCAGCCCTAATCACCATCACTACAGGGAACGCAAAGTCTGATCATGCAGAACATACATCCCCAAAAACACATAAAATTCACAAAACTGATCTCTAAGAAGGGAAAAGTTTAAGGGTTCATGTGTTTGGCTGTGCCTTTCAAACATTTGATCTGCAGTCTATCAATTTCTTCTTCTTTGGTTGTTTGTTTATTATTATTTCTTTTTTAGATTAAGCATTTTAAAAGATGAGATTGTTGTGCAGATTCTGAGCTGTGCTCCCAGATATGAACACTAGATGGCGGTAGGAAACAGCAAACAGATAGATCCAGTACCCAGGGAAGTCCCAGCGTTTGGTGAACCCTGGTGTAAAAACAAGCAGATTTGGTGTCACAGCTGTTTTATATTCTTTCCGTTGGATATATTTTAAAAAAAAAAATTTAATGTAAATCAGAAATGATAGGTCAGTTTTTTTCATCTCTGCTGTAATTCACTGCCTTCAGGGCCCTGGTGTGGTCCTGCTTGCTTAGTCTGCCTTCACATCAGGGGTAGCGTTGCTTGGCCGGCGGTTTCAGCCATCGATTAACTCGCTCGGCTGAGCATCATTAGACCTGCTGGACATTGTGCACTTGGAGTGCAGCGTTGCGCCTGTCCATTGATCTACTCTCACGCAGAGAGATCAAGCTTTAGAGACCACGGATTGATGGCATAAAGTTCAAAAGGAAGGTCTGCGCTAAACGAGCCAGCTCTGGTTTCCCGTGGTCTTGTTGATGATACATCCATCTTTGGTCTCCAAACCTCACGTGTTTGTTCTCATAACAGTGTCATTGTCACACCGGGCAGCTCCATCTAACAGCTGGACATTTGTACTTTGAGAGAAAAACACAATCACTAACAATTTGACTTCTTTAGACGGCTAGAAAAACGGCTTTGCAAGAGATACGACTGACTGAGCGACTTCCTCAAGAGAGCCAGGGGTATTTCGGTTTTTTAATCTCTCCTCTCGTCCGACGCCGCAAGAGGAAATGGCCCTACAACGGCTCGGTTCGGTTGGATTTATGTGGAAAACCGCCTGCCGCAATCCTTTACAAGGAGATTAAAAGATCTGATCGTTGAGGGGTGTCGGAAACGGCAGCGTTGGTGATCAGTCACGTGCAGGTAAAGGGATTTGGGGGGGAGATGAGATGAAATATCTCTTTGGAAAAGAAAAAAAGTTATAAAATTGTCTCAGGCAAACTGTCCAATTGTTTGAGTGGTGAAAAGTTAGGACCTTAAGGGAAAAAGTGATTGGATTTTTATTTATTTTTTTCAGGATCTCCAGCTGTATAAAAAATGAATTAGTGTCAGTGAGCAAACCATAAGGCAAGGCTGCACTGTGGGAACTATAGTGGCTCTGCATTGTTTGCCCATACCGTCCCACTGAGCTGCAACTCAAATATTTCATTCTTATTGGGGGTTTTTCTAGATCGCTGTGATGAATATTACGTTGTTTTTGTGGATTGGATCGCCACAAATCCGTCTGAAGAGAAAATATATTTCATTAAGTCACCTCAAAAGGTGAAACTCATGTTTAGATTGATTAAATGCTACACAGATTCATATTTTGGATGTTTATTTCCATTATCATTAGTAAAAATCCAAACATCAAATTAAACTCAAATTCAAAAATTCTGGATTTACCCCAAAAGGAAATTAAATTAAATATTTGGCTTAAATTCAGATTCTTTGGTAAGTGCCCATTTTTTCGGCCATGAAATGAAATCACATTTAACTCACGTTTTTCAACCCTCAAAACGTGGTTTGCTGCTGGATTGTAGTCAATTTTCAGTTAAATATTATTTTGTTGCGATCCAGCCGGAACCTTTAAGCTGGATTTATAGTTGAACCGGGCGCAAGAGGACACGTGGCAAACACGACGTCATCGCCCGGGCGCATTGGCTTCGGGAGGTGTTCTTGCAGAGCAGGTTCACCTGCACTGCCATTTATATAAACCCTCTACTAGTCTATTGCTAACCCTAACCCTAATCAAAACTTAATTTGCACCGTACCTCTACACTCTAGTAGAGCGCAGTGGACTTTCATAAAAAAAAGTGGTGACTGGGAATAGATCCATAAATGACCTCAATTTATTGGTAAAAACTGTGAAAGTGGTTCTCAATATGTAGTTTACACAAGTACACACACAACACAAATTAGAGCAAAAATAGTGTTTCTATTAACATATAGTACAGTGTTCCAGGTACACGTCATCCCAGCTGAGGTCTGTAGAGTCTACAATTTTTCTCTCCGGTTTTGGTCTGACCTTTTCCAATTGCCAGTGTGTTAACACACCTGTGATGAAGTCTCAGAAGTAGATGTAGTTACATTTGCTGAATGATAGTTTTCCTTTCAGACTCTGGCTTTGGTAGTTTTGCTTTACCATTTTTTTTGGTTGTTTGGTCTGCCATCAAACCTTTCCTAATTGTGTCCTCACAAGTATGACATAAACCTTTACCGAATCCTATCGAATAAAGCTCTTAGAGTTTTACACAGATTCACCATGAAAAGCATCAACCTGATGACATCACAGCGGCGCAGGACATGGGGAGACTTTCATTACCTTTAGTCTGGGGGCAAAAATGTCTGGGCTCATTTTTTTTCCCCACACGGTTCTACTACAGTCACACCAGTCTTGGCGGCTGAGAATAGGTCACCTCACCCTATAGGTGTAGTTATTCTCTCATTAAAGTGGGGATCTAACTCTGCCACAGACTTGAGGATCATTATACATAGGAGTTGCACTCATTTGAGCTGTTCCGACAGCCTCTCGTAATAACGTTTCCTCTTGAGTGACGGAAAGCCATCGATTCAACCCACCAGAGGCTAGCCGAGAAACAAGTAGCTGAAATCCCGAACTTGTATCTTGCTGACACAACTCTCACAGCCGCATGGGACTTTAAACCTCTGAAGCTGAGCAGCCGCTGGGAAGCCGTTCACTGTTCCACTTCGTTGTCTTCCCCTCATACGGCAGCCGTAGATGCCGTTACCGTGCAGCGCGAGGACGAAAGAACAGGAGCGTCGATCTGGACACCCTGGTGCACAGCAAGAGAGGGTTTTACAGCGAGGTCAACCACTGTGATAAACATCACTTAGGAGTCAGTGTGAAATAATGACACACTGTTTTAGTCAAAAAGCTTTTTAGTTTAGCTTGTGCCCAGTTCCCAAAACCGATATGTAGCCATAAAGCCCAAGGATTTCCAATGTCGTCTTCTTTTTTTTCCACCAGTGTTTTTCAGAATTGTCAGATAAAGTTGCAGCATGAAGGAAAAATGTGCCGTACAGTAGTTATTAGTTATATGTGGGGGAGTACAGAGGAAAGCCCTACAGATAAAACTTGTGTGGCCTGCAATTAGTTCTCACATAAAGAGGAGCTAGAAATATAATTAAAAAGTTGAGTGAATAATTTCCCTAAAAACTCCGGTGAATGTAATGGGAAAACTTCTCCGATGTGTTCTGCTTAGGCGATGATAAACAAGACCGAGTTCATTTTAACAAGATGGGACAAGGTCTTACAAATTACAAACCGTGTTTTACAAAAATCCGTATTCAGCATGAAATATTCTTAGATTGTCCTAGTGCCAAAACGGCATTAAAATTCTTCCTTTGTTTGTTTTCACGAATGTAATTAAAGTTTCATAAATCTCATGCTGTTTTTAAAGATGTGTTCTGGGTTTGTAGAACAATCCAGTTCAGGTTTTAGCACTGTTGGCAGTTAGCAGCTTCTCTAAATTGTTCGTATTTTGTCTTGTGTGTCTGGTTGCCAAAAATACAATCTGTCTTGTTTGGGGAAGCAAAAACTGTTTTGACGCACCTGCTGTTGTACCTAGCTAACTTGCTAACATTGCTATTCAAGCCAATGAGCAAGTTGGCAAAGCCAATTGAAGTCAGTATTTTGACACTTTCTGGCTAAGTAAATATAATACTACACATTTCAATTATGTGGCAGAATATCGCATGGCATACCTCTGCTACTTTTTAGCAGAGTTGCTAGCTTTAACTCGCTATTTTATTTTTAATACATCAAGCTAGTTTTATAGCCGGCTAGTAAGCTGGTTTTTTACTGTATTACTCAATTCTTCCACAATTGCTGCTAGCTTCCTTGCCAACAGGCTATCAAAGCAAAACAATAGAAACATCTCAGTGGAGTTTTTTCCCCCACTGCAGCTATAAAGTACTCATGTCAATTAGGTGCCACAGCATGATCTGACTTGAAGGTCCTAGATGATGTATTATCTTTTGTCAGGAGGATTTTTCAGAATGCCTTTAGCGCCCAGATTGGCTCTAAACACAACTCAATGATGCCCCCCCCACTGTGCTGGACTGTTATCAGGCTGTACCAGCAACAGTGATAAGCTGGTTTACCCTGCCGTTCTCTGGCTCTCCCGTAAACATGGCTCCACGACCATGTCAAGCATCTGTACCTGCAGGATAAACAGTGGTTGGCATACATTACACAGCCCACAGAGGATTTTTGACAGCGTTTCGAACGGTTACCGTCCCCAGCGTCCCCTCGTTCAGCTGCCTGTCGTTCTCCGTGTTTGCCTTATGTTGCATATTTCATTTGCTTGTAAGATTTTGCTTTGTGAATAGCACGCGGCAGCTTGACAGAAGGCTGCGACCTGGTTTGGATGGCATAAATTTAATCATTCGATTAAATTTATGGGATTTGTTTAGCCTGTCTTTCATAGAGGAATAATAGGATTGGCTCAGTTTTTGTAAGGCCACTTTAGCTTCCACACATGCATGGCTGCCATGCGTATTCATTTAGAAATGCTACCTAAATGTCAAAGTCACTCAGCAATAATTCTTGAAAGGAAGAAAAAAAGATTTTCCTCCTCATGTGCTCAAGTGTCATAAACATTTGTTGGGTGGGGTTTATTTGATTTTATTAGGATTTGATTGATAGTTTTATTCCGTTGAAGCGTTTTATTTTAGTAGCTACGCTAAAACAAACAGCAGCTGCTGTTCTGCTGTTTTCATTGTGTTTTTATTGGATTGATGTCCCTGGAGATGTGTACAGCGAGCCTGTGTGGCATGCTTTCTGCAGCGGTTTCTCTTACTGGATAAGATAAACTTCATTTAAACTTTTACTAGGCGCTTCTTCTCTAATATGTTTGTGGACTAAACAAATTCTTTAAAATGCATTCAGTGCAGCAGCGCTCTTTTGCTTACAGCCATCATTTCATTTTTAGCGTTAACCTTATTGACTCTTGGTAACGTGAAGCCAGCCTTTGCGGTCTTCCGGCGCAAGCCGCCGCGTCTGCTTTCGTGCGAAAACGACGCGCACAAGAAACAATGAGTCAGATAAGAGACAATGCGCTCCCACAAATGTTTTTACAACATTTAATCTTCCTTAAAGCCATTGTGAAACAAACATCGCTATCCTAAAAGAACGTTAAAGGGAACACCAAAGATTTGCGGCGGTGACATATTGTTTGTGTGTTTGTGGGGTGGGGATGGTCTGAGTACAAAAAGAGATTTGTGGGAGTCATGTGAAAATTCTCAGCTCGGTGGTGAATATTGGGTAACAGTCTAACAGGGAAATTGAAGCATTCATCTGATTAGATGACTTGCTTTTACAACTATTCCTGTGTCAGTGTTAACCTAGCAACCTGACAAGTCACACCACACTTCTGAGTGAGGCTGACTACTAGTTCAACTGCAATACTTTACTGCTAAAATTCTTTAAAACCAAGGTACACTTGTCAAAATATTTGGAGCACAGATAGCTACAATTAATTAATCTCAAATGTTTGTAACATGAAGGGAATAATGTCTTCTCTAGTGTGACAACTAGTGGCTATATTCGAGATAGCAGTCGTCTTAGTTCAAAAAAGGTTTTTTTTACCGCATTTATTAAAACAGCCATGTTGTGACGGTAAAGTATGCAATAGATAGATTAGGACCTTCCACAATGGCTCTTAATAACTTAATAAAAATTTGCTTTTCTTTTGCCAATATCAACATCCCATGTAAGAATTATATCTGTCTTGTTTTGCTAAGATCTTTTGTTTTCCCGTATATTAAAACCTTAAAATAGAAATAAAATGGTGACTCTTTAAAAATAACATTTCCTATTTTAGATCAAACATAAAAAAATGTTTATCAAAAGGTCATATAACACTTGTGGTTCTCAATGGGTTTTATTTCTCTGGACTGGGGGAAAATATGGTTCTTTGAATTGTAAAGATTGCAGATCCCTGGTCAAAAACAACCAATCAGAGCCCGGATGAGCTTCTTTTTGCTGTTGATGAACCTTATGTATGCTGCTCAATGTGATAATGGTGTGGGAAAAAAAAAGACAAACAAAAAAGTTTATCCACCGTTTTCAGTTTTTATGCTAACCAGTGTTAGCACTGGTGGTTGACTATGTTGTGGTGAACCAGCTGTAGCTTAACAAAGAGCAAGCAGGAGAGGGTGAGCACAAGAGTGATTGACAGCGCTAAAACCCTCCTCCTCCTCCTGTTTGGTTGTTTCTCCCAGCGGTTGTATTTTTGAATTTGGCACTGGGCGTAGTCAAATGTCCGTTTTTTTTTTTTTTTTTTTTTTTTTTTTTTTTTTTTTTTTTTTTTTTTTTATTATGTTTTTCACAGATTATAGCCTGTGGACACAATAATAATTTTAACAAATATGTATAAAAAAACATAAAATAAAATTTTTTTAAAAAAGTTAAATACTGCAGCTTTAATAAGGCATTAAAACCATGATAGCTAATTGGTCAAAAAGTTTTAACCATAACCTTGCTTAACACGCCATCAATACCAAGTTGTCTTTTTTTTCTTTTGAGCTCCCTCTTGACTTTCCGACTGTCTGTGTGTGCGTAGACTTTGACTGGACCTACTTCTGGTCCTGGAGTCGCTTCGTGGACTACCTTCAGTGCGTGCTGGCCTTCACGCTGGTGGCGGCCTACATCACCTACGTCCTCCTGGACTCGGTGCTGTTCGTGGAGACCCTCGGCTTCCTGGCGGTGTTCACCGAGGCAATGCTGGGAACGCCGCAGCTCTACTGCAACTACCAGAACAAATCCACAGAAGGCATGAGGTAGGGACTCAAAAAAAAAAAAAAAAATCAATACACAACTCGGTGTTGAAACATAGGATAGGAAATAAAAGCTGTGTGTCGTGGAGAAAAATGGAAAGCATTTCCATGTCACATGGCTTGTTACATTTCTACAATGCTTTCTTAGGATAAACAAATCACAATGTAAATGGTTTTTTCCTTTTTCTGTTGTGGCTTTTTTATGCTGAGCTGAAACTGATTTCAGTGTAAAAAGAAAGTATCCTGGAAGAAGAAAAATGGCGTAGCGTGAGGGAGAACCGTCTTCCTGAGTCGATGTGAAGAGCTCATTCACAGTTAAGGGAAATGCAAACATTTCCTGGTGAATAAATTTGTGTCAGCGTTTAGTCTGAGGCGTCTCAGATTGTCGGACGCTGGGTTCTTGTTCCCGTTTGAAAGATTTACTTCATCAAAATCCCAAAACCTCAAAAGGGGAAGTCAGAGCACCGAAAGTGAACAGTGAGATTCAAACCTTTGCTTTTTCTTCCCAGGATTTGGCAGATATTTGTTGTGTGGACTAAATCCTCCTCAGAATTGCTTATAACCAGTTTTTTTGCTAATCCGTGGAGAGATGGAAGCATGGATGGACGAAGAGATGCTTTTTTTTTCTCTGCTGGAGGTGTTCTGCTGATCCACAGTTCTTTTTAAAGCATCCCTAAGGTGGTTATTAGATTTCAGTCCGGCAATATGCGGGCAGCTTTTACTCCTCTTCCTTGGGGGAAAAAAAATATATCTATTTTCTCAAACTTATAGGATAGGAATTTTTATGGTGGAGGTCATCAGCCAAACTTGTTTAAACAAACGCTCAAACGTCTTTCTCGATTCTCTAATTCAAAGTAGTTCAAACTTTGGGACTAAATGATCAAAACAGGCAAAATATAAACTTAAATTCTAAAAAAAAAAAATACAACTTGTTACCTGTTCAATGATAAACCAAACATGTAGTAATGTATACTGCATTATTGAGAAATAATGCAGTATACATCAGTATACAACACACCGCTGACTTCACCACTGCTTCTGTACTTCGGTTAAAAACCCCACAATTCATCACAATCACTGTCACATGACCACCCTCTTAAACATCAAGCCACATCACACACACAGACATGCTTGGATATGCTTGATGTGGCTTCAAAATGAGCTGAGGATCAAAAATAACAAGACTGGTGATTACTAGACAGAGGAATGCAGACATTTTTGCTGCTTCCATGCCTTTATCTCCCGTAAACTTTAAGAGAAGAGAATAATGAGGTCTCAGATACATTGCTACCCCAACAGCTGAGTATCATCAGCCTAGCAATGAAATTAAGCCCTATAGCTGCTTATAAAGGTGCCATATATAAATGAAAAAGAAGCAGTACCAGAACTGATCCTTGGGGCACTCCACAGGAGACGACATGCGTCAGTGATGTGGCATGTCCAACGGAGACAAGTTCACATCAGTTCATCAGATATAACTGGAGCCAAATGGGGAAATGACACGTTTGAATTTTTTGGACAAGGTTGAATTTTCTCCTACTTACTTGCTTTGCCCTATTAAATTGTGTCAAATTGCAACTTATCATGTTTTACTTTAACTACAAATAACCCCATTGGCTTCAAAAAACATATCAAGTACAGTATTAAGTATTTTTCTTAGTATCAAAGTTGAATTTTTAGCATTGTGACAACCCTGGTAGAAAATCATTTGCGATGATCACAAGTTCTGATTTCTTGACAGGCACGGGACGGAAGACTATTTGATTGTCATTGGGCCAATGTTCAGAGTTGCAGGCCAATCTGAGGCAAAACTAAACAACAGCTCTGTCTGTGATTACTGATGAAGTCATTCTGCTGATGAGAAAATGTTTTATTCATGAATACAACTTCCAGTACCGGCAGCTCTTTGGGGTTTTGTGCTGTCACTCCCACTGAGCAGTGCCTTGCTAATGAGTATATTGTCTTTCAATTGATCATTAACGCGTGTTTTTGAGCTTAGTGCAGCCCGGTGATCTAGAAGTAAGACAGAGAACCCTTACGGTTTGGCAGGCTTGTGTAAATTGGACCTGTTAATGGTATTCCCTAAGACTAATGCTTCATTTAGGCTTCTTAAGTTTCAGGCTGTAATTAGCTGCTTTGATGTACCGATGATTTTATTTATTATTTTTAAAAGCATGTGGGTATATTTACAGTAATAACTCCTGGAGATGTTCGAAACTTTGAATGTAGCGCACTTTCAAATCATCGGTGAAAACGCCTCATCATTATCGGATTCGAGGACTGTTATCAAACCCAATCTAATTTAAATGTTGAATTTGTTCAAATGAAATTGACTTGATCAAAGAAACGATGTTTGAACTTCACTATGAGCTCACGGCCCTGATGAAAAGCTTCTTTTTTTTTTTTGCACTACATGAATGCCTCGCGCCCTTTTTCCCGCCTCTCTGCTGGTTGGCTTTCAGGATCAGACGGATTACAGGGCTCCAGCAGGGCTGCCTGTCCACTTAACGGGCCACGACGGCTCCCACGCTGGGCCCATCCATGCTCTCTCTGTCCTCAGCCTGATTTTTCATCTTGCATCTACAGCGCCCAGCAAAGCCCTCCGAAATCTGCTCATCCTTGGTTTCTCAAACTCCAAAAACTGTCGCTCTTATACACGATCTGAAACGAAAATACTCGTCTCTTAGTTCAATTATATCACACAGTACGGCCACAGGCCTGGAAGACCTAGATCTGGGTGCCGTAATAGTGTTCTAAAAACTAAGGTTCTGCGACTCACCCTGAGAAACTGCAAACTATTCCTGCAGACAGGAATTCATCTGATCATGTAAGTAGTCCTGGCGTTGTGTTCTTCCCATCGGTATCTTCAGCTTTTCTTTTGAGAGACCCGTAAGCCATTTATCCGTTATAATTTCTAAACACACTTATGGCCAACATCAGAACAAGAATCCAGAGAAACCGCTCCTTGTTCATAAATTACGGACTACTTATTATTAAATACGGGGAACCAATGTGTAGTATTTACCTTTTTGCCTTTCTTTTGGTTTGTTGTTTTGTTTGTATTTCTTTCTAATTCATGTAAACTGCCTTGTTGTTGAAAACATGTTGCATAAAAAAATGTACCTCACCTACCTTACCTTTGAATGATTTGCAAATGGAGACTATTTTTAAATCTTAAGTGTGAGATTTTCACTAGATGCATCTCCGTTACGAATGTGTGCAAAACTTTGTCGAGGTTTCGCTAATTTAAAAAAAAACTACACTGAATATTTTGCAATTACGTTGTTTCCATTAAATAAGAAATACAGTTAAAATCATGTCAATAAGTCATTAAGAAGCATTCCACGCCATCAACTGGCTACCACTTCCTGTTGTTGTCGTCGTCTTTGTTGGCGGTGGTAACATCTGGTTGTTGATCACTTGAGTCATGTGATTGCTCTGAAAATCCAAGTGCATGCAACATTTTTCTTCTCATACTTTCTTAGTTATAAAATTGACTTTGTAATGTTTTTTTTTGTTTGTTTTTTTTTAAATCTTTTCTTTTCTGAAATAAACTCGTCACAATTTACCATTTTAATCAATAGTTAAACCTTCCAGCCATCAAAAGCCCATCTAAAAAAATAATTAAATAAATCAATGAGATGATCCAAATCTCACACAAAAACTTCAAACTTTACTTAGGTTAATTAAAAGACCTTTTTCTTTATATCAAACAGATGATTGAAATGAAAGCAATCAAACAAAAAATAATCTCTCTGGTACATTGGTACTTTAAAGCCATTGTTGTGTTGAAAGGGTAAACATGTAATTATTTGTACAATTTATCATTTCAACTGTTTATGTGAAAGTTAAATATATTTGCTAAGTCTTTATATTGTTATTGTTATTTTTAAAATAGGATTTAGTAATAGGAAAATATGTAATATGTATAAAGATTCTGAATTGTGGTGTCACACACTAAATCCAGACAACGTTGTGAGCCAAAAAGAAACCAATGTTGGCGGTTCATTCTGATTTTATAAGGTGAATATTTTTAATGATTTGTTCAGCCAGGAGGAGGAAGTCAGGAGAAACGTCAATAGAGACCTAAGGGCCTGACATTACCAAAGTATGTAAAAGCAGCGTGTGGTCATCCTTCAGTTAGCCAGAGAGGTGACTGACTATTTGGGACAAAAATTGTCATTCAAAAATCAAGACTTCAGGAAGAGCAGGAGTTTCTTAAAGAGACGACAGCCCAATTTCAAGGCATTAAATTATGAAGTGAAATATCTTTTTGGTCATACTTGATATATATGCATAATTTTTATAACAACTATAGAAACATGGATACTTGATTATAGATGTCACTGTGTGCCTGGAAAATACATAATACTGCCTTTTTAACTAGGATATGTCAGCATTAATATATATGAAAGTAGTCTAAGTTTTAAAGAGACTTCAAGGTTTCCCCCAGAAAACTTGCTAAGCCCGGTGGTTGGGTGCTAGGGCAGTCATTCAGTCATTTTTTGATTCAAAAAATGTTTATGATTGACAGGAAATTTTAAAATCACTTGATAATGACCCATTATTGAAAGACTGAAAGATTAATACCTGAACATCAACTATAAAGTCTTAAAAAATGCAAACATTTAAAATACTTAAGTAAATAAGCAACACTTAGCCTGGTGGGGGCATCAGTAAAGCCTGGTGGCCCGCCAGGCTTATAATACACTGGGGGAATTAACCGTTTTTCAATCAGAAAACTTCCTGTGGAAATTACTTGAAAGGCAGGTTGTGATTTATCGGTTCCATTTCTAGTTTTTAAAATAGGGCAATGTTTACTCTTTAAGCATTCATGCATTATTACTATGTCACCATTATGTTCTGCAAGGCCCAATTCAAGACGACTTAAAATAATCCTGTGAAAGCCGCCCAGTTAGAGGCCTGAAGTTGAGTGCTTGTTACGTTCTGTTCCCCGCTGTTCTCTCCTTCCAGCCATCAGCTGCTGCAGCCGCACAAGGCGTTCTGTAGGACACTGTCATTTCCACTTCTGTTTATTGTTTGTGTCCTCTCCTCCCCGTGCGCGCAACCTGTTGAGTCTGACAGGCTGTTGCTAGGTTACTATGTTCCAAGCGTCTGAGAAAGAATGTGAAAAACCTCCAAAGCGAGGATGTTTTCACCTTCATATTACATATTCTTTTTTATTATTTAAAGGTTAGAGCATTAGTTGGGAGTTGAGACTAGGCTTGTCTTTGCGTTCCAGCTGCAATGAAGGTATATTAGTTCAAAGCAAGAGGTGAGTTTCAAAGAAATAATAAGCAGGCTGAGTTTTTGAGCAAAAGTGCAGATGGATTTGTGCAGAAGCAAAACAGAAATGTGAGGAAAGAATCATTTTTCTCTTCGCTGAGAAAAATGTGCGTATGTAGGAAATGAGTGATATAAGTAAGTTTTAATACGTCACTTAATAAAAAAAACAGATGGACAGTTCTAAAAAATAAGATTTGTTTCACATGCAAGTATCGGACAGTCACCCAAAATTAAGAAACTTGGGGCCGGTTTGCCCCTGAAATAAATGGTTCCTAAGTCATAACTGCAAGATCAGACCGTTGCCAGGGTTTAATCTGTGGAATGAGAGATTGTTTTGGGTCAACCTGTTGTAATGATAAATGCTTTTTTAAAAGAATCTTTTAACAACAGTGACACACGAGTGTGCATATGCAAGCAAAGGTCAGATGTGGTAGGTTTAATGTCGCTACCCTGGAGAGACATTTTACGTGTTCATCATCGTTCCAGTGTTTGTATCTCTTTGGAAGCTTTTGCAGATTCCCGGTGGCAGAGAATGAAGTCCAGGAGGACAGGAGTAAGAATGACTTATGCTGGACGTCGGCAGTGTGTACACGCTCCGGTGCTTTGCCATAACACCTTGTCAGGCAGTCGACAAGCAGAGCCGTTTTTAATCATGACATATGAGTTTGTTTCAGGTGGGAGGGTGACGGGTCCTGCTCTGTGCCAGAGGCATTTGGTATTTATCTGAAATTAATTCACAAGCCACAGGTTCTCTGTTCTTCTCAATGATGCCGTTTGACAACGGTGACTTCTCTGTTACCGTAATGGGTCCTAAGAGGTTTGCAGTGATGCCCCTCATGCATTGTGTATGGGGGGGCAGAAGCAATACTCTGGTAACCCCCAGGGTTGTTCCTTTCATTGTTTGGATGGTTCTGTTTGTCTCAGTTCAATCTCCTGCTGAATAAGACTGAGGTAGACTTCAACTACAGTCTGGCTCTTTCTACCTGGGCAATCTGTGCATAGGTAGTGCTATGTGTTTCTAATTTGGTCATAAATGGCCTTTCTTCGCTAACGCTAACTTTCAACTGATCACAGTTTGACGTATAGAATTGAAACATATGTCTTGTTAGCTGACAGAATACATGGAATGTTTGCTGAGTTCACTGAATAACCTGAACTTCTCACTATGATGATGGTGCAGAACACATCTAAGCACATCTAGCTAGTCTCTACATATTTGTTAAAACTGTCACCATGTCATGACTATTTGTTATGAGACAGATAATCTATGAAAACATCGATCGCCTCCAACTCCTCCCCAAGGAGCCAGGAGGAGGGTCTTAGCGCTGTCAATCAATCTCATGTTCTGCTAAATGTACTGATGGCGGAGAAACAACTCACTGTTTATCTGTCGTCATCAGTGGCCATGCTAACTACTCAGCAGGATCTGCCAGCTGCAGCGTAGCAGAAAGCCTGGGTGGGAGTTTGAGTGGGATGAACAACGCCACATGAGATTGTGACTGACAGCGCAAAGACCCGCCTCTGAGCTCTGATTGGTTGTTTCTGATTGGTTGTTACATAATGCAGTTAGAGCTGCATTACGTAACATTTCTGACCAATTTTTTTACATATTGGTTAACATTATCAATATGTTGTGAAAGTATAATAGAAGGCTGATAATCGGCGCATACATGAGGTTGATTGACAGCGGTAAGACCCGCCGCCTGGCTCTGATTAGTTGTTCTTGACCAGGAGCCGTGCATTTTTTCATGGTAATAGAAGCTCAAGGAGATCAAATGTTTTTCATAGACTATTTGAACCTAATATAATATCGCCACGTGGTAGTTTTAACAAATCAGGGGGGAAAAAAACAACATATTTGTGTAAAAGTCACATCCTGCAGCTTTAATCAGTTTTTAATGCATAAGCTGCTCTCCCTATGCCTGGCTCTTTATCCCTTGTTACTCAATTAAGAGAAATCCTTTCTGACTGAGTTGGAGAACTTAATAATCATACATTATTCAACAAAGTAAAATACAATGTAAGAGCTCAGTGGTCCCACTCGGCTCCTTTGCTTACAACAATTAGCAAAATCTTAATTGGCAATTAATTTTGAGATCCCTAATAAGTTCCCTTAAGGCCGTGCCCGAACATCGGCTTTTTTTGTCATGAGGGATGAGCAGCATTAAGGAGTAGTCATCAGTCTCTTGAAGCTCAGGAGTGCACATGAAACCAAAGCCCGACAGTCTGAGCCAACGCTCCGGTAAATATTTGTGAAGGCTGATGTTTTATGGGCAACGTTAGGTCAGATGGAGGGTTGTTTGCACGGCTTTGCTGGGATGTGGTCATGTTTTCAAGCTGCTACTATAATTACCTGGTCCCGACACACCGAGAAGGGCCATAAATAAAACACGACCCACACTCGCACACGAACGCAACAGGGAGAGCCAGCTGGGACGTCCGGCGAGCCAAGCGCAGCCTTATAAGGGCCGCGGTGTTGAGCCACATCCCGGTTTACCAGATAACAGAGCCAGAGCCTTATTTAGGCCAGCAGGCTGCTTTCCTCCACACACAGCAACGTGCTGCAATAGATGTGAATTGACTGGCATTGCTGTCGGCCAGTAGCTCCCACTCCCTGCTTTCCAACCAAATGACCTGGTCTGCGGCGAAGCCCTGCAGTTCTCCACAAAGAAACTCTTCAGATCATCTGTCCAACCCAATCATCTCTCCATCTGTTCTGATCACTCATGGCTCTGACTGATGGAAGGGAAGGTTGCTTCTATTCCTTCAGGGGCGAAAGTCCAGCTGGGCGAAGCAGCAGCAAAGTCCAAAGTCATTTGCGAGGGAAGGTCTCGAGCTGTCGTGTGTCCTGCAGTTCTTCCTCTAAACGGAGAAAACACAGCCATGTGATAACAAGTCGCAGCTGTTTCATCTTTCAGAACAAAAATTAATCTCATAACTCACCTAAATTATTAAAGATTGGCGGCGAATATTCCGGTCTCTCTTTTTTTTTTTTTTTTTTTTTTTTTCCTAGCGACCTGTTTCCTGTTTAATATGCATAAGAAAAAAACCTTCAATGTGCTGGAACTGTTGCTGCTGTTAAAGCTACAGAGGACTAGCATGAAAGGATGTTACTTAAAATGATCACAATTAAGAAATGAGATTCGTCAGCAATTTGCTGCTTCTTTAGCCAACATATTTTGCTTACAGGGTCAGTATGATGTTTTTTCCTGACATATAGTGCCATCTTATCAAATAATCAAGTAACTATGTTAAAATCAGTTGTTGTAAAAATGCTGTACGCATAAAATGTGACTTAAAAGAAATTTCACTTCCTGATTAATGCATTGAAATTGGGCCTCTGCCTCTTTAAGAAACTCCTGCTCTTTCTGAAACTCCACCTTCAGGAAGTCAACACAACATGGCTCCTCTGTTAACCCTTTCACAACGTTTTTACCAGCGTTTCACTGGGAGTAGCTTGTATAATGACCTCTGCAGACTTTCACCAATTTTTGCTAGTTGTTCCTGGCTAGTCTGAAGGATCTGAGTGGGGAAGTTATGGGGGAGGGCTGTTCTGTGAAACTGCAGCTCCGACAACCCTCAGCGTTTTGCACAGCTGAATGGTTGCCATGGAGACTAAAGGATTTCTCAGACATGCATGAAAGAATCAAAGCAACACTCCAGGTGTGTTTTTGATGAGGGAATAATATTATTACATGATGAAAAGTTCAAGAAAGTCAATTTTCAATAATGTTGCCTTTTTAAAACGCTACCTGACAGATTCCCTAAAAGTCCTAGCACTCTCTCTGTTAATATTAGTATTTTACACATCAAAAAAAATTTTAAAAATCTAATCCCAAGTAAAAAAGTTTTTCACTTTAATTCATAATGCAGAAAACATGTAACACCATTGATTGAGATAGCAACAAATGTCAAACGGGAAACCGCGCAAAACTTCTCGAGACCAAACAAACATGGCAGACGAGGAAGACGAAACGATGATGGTTTGTGGACTATTTTTTACCTGAGAAAAAAAAAGAAACGTTGCCAGCATCTGCCGAACTTCTGGTACGCCGTGACTGTTGGTTTGTCTTCTGTATTTCTGTCTCCTCGCTTTCCGACTGGCTGCACGTCACATTCAGCGGGCTGGGTTCTCGATTGTTCTTCGGATAAGACCACACACACTGCAATATTGGGTCAAGACAACCCACCAAGTATTAGATCAGACCAGTCCCGATGTGCTTCTGAGAAGACCATATCATTCTCAGCACACCACACACAGAAGATCTCATAAGATTATCTTTAGAGCCACCACAATAATTGTGGTGATATTGTTTCAAAAATCGACATAAATATCTTGCTGTGTGAATTAGACACAAGTCGGCCTCTGAGCATAATCCGGAGCATAATGTGACAAAAAAGTAGCCAGACATAAATTGATCAAATGCCAAACCAAACAGCAGGTACACGACGCCATAACCGAGAGAGCAGGCGCTAGGGAGCAGTGGGTGGGGGGATGTAGGTGCTGTTTCCACGGAGCTAACAAGCTCCATACTGAGAGACGGGAGCATGAGGGAGGTAGGTTAGGTAGGCAGAGGGAAAGAAAGAAGAAAAAGCAAGCAGGAATGAAGAGGCGGGGTGAATGGATGGAAGGGAAGGGAGACATGCTGTGGAGAGTAGGCTCATGATGAAAGGCCAGGCAAAAAAAAACAAAAAAACTCCAGGATAGATTGCCAGTGGGAAAAGAGTTGGAGAGAAAATGAGTGAGTCTGAAGAAAGTGGCAAGATTGGCAGAGGCAGACAGTTGGGGTTACAGTCAGTCCAACT
Source organism: Poeciliopsis paucimaculata (assembly GCA_903067055.1). NCBI lineage: Eukaryota > Metazoa > Chordata > Actinopteri > Cyprinodontiformes > Poeciliidae > Poeciliopsis > Poeciliopsis paucimaculata. Next base: position 58,209 of record CAEGAD010079425.1, on the reverse strand, counting down.
GTGAGGAGAGACGCTAGATTACTTCTTATCCCTCCTCCGGACATGCTAAGAAGCTTATAGGAAGGCAGGGAATTTCCTGACATAAAGCTTACCTTTTTTATTATTATTATTATCATCAGTGGCTGTTGGGATCAGAACTTCCCTCCTGGCTTATTTATTTCAGAGCTTTCTGTTAGACAACTAAAGGAAATCAAGGCAACACAAAAATTTAGTGACAATGTGTAAAATTCGACCTTACTACAGGATTTTGGTGTAGCTTTCAGAAAACAGCTGAAGAAAAACCACTGCTGGCTGACCACATGAGTTTTCACAGGACTTTCTAGGCCAACATGCTAAATTTTGAATAAAATGGATGAAACAGTAGTAGTGTGAATGCATCGCAAAATTGATCATCTAGGGTGGATTCACGCCAGCCCTGTTTATTCTGCTTTAATCAAGCTAGATTATTTGTCTGGAACAGCAGTGGGGAATCCCAGTCCTCGTGGTTCGGTGTCCTGCATCTCTTGGATGTCTCCCTGGTCCAAAACACTTCAACCAAATAGCTGAATCACCTCCTAAGTGAAGTCAAGTTCTCCAAAGTCCTGCTAATGACCTCATTGTTTGAGGCAGGAGTGTTGAAGTAGAGACGCAACTAAAAGTTGCAGGACACTGCGTCTCGAGCCCTGGAGTTGCCCAAACCTGGTCTAGAAAGTGCTGTTCACTCTGATCCAGACCAAAAAAGTCAAACACTGGTCTGCCTACAAACCAGAAATTCATCATACTTTCTGGAAATGTGAATCATAAAGGTCTATCATTACATTAAGTTTGCGGGACGAGAGAATACACAATGTTGGGTTCAAAATAAAGTTACGGGACGGCATTTTAGAAATATGTTTGCAAAACTTTATCAAGTAATCACAAAATAATCCAGTTTTTAAAAAAAACCTGTGAAATGGCTCTTTATTGCAGCCCAAAATGAAACTGTAAAACAAATGCAAACAAGTTGCCTCTAACAAGTCTCTATGACTGAAAACAGGGCAACTCAGGAACTTCTTCCTTTTTGAACACCATTATCTGAGCTCAACCCCAGCAGGATTTATTGACGTTTTCTTTGGATTTACTCGACATAATCTCCATTTATCTGCCTGATGGTTCTTTAAGTAAGTTTCCGCAGGTTGGAAAGCGACAGGAGCTTTCCAAAATTGTGGAGTCGGCTAATTGTTTAAACCTTTAGTCAGTGCCGGTACTGAGGGGGGATCTGTCAGGCTCTGTCTCATTCAACTCAGTAGGGGACATTGATTGAGCGACCACGCTGTGCGCTCGCTCCGCAGTAATCACCCGCCGCAATTTGTAACCTCAAGAAAGTGAGAGATGCTACAAGAGAGGAGACAAACGACACAATCAGCCGCGGGGAACTGCTGGGCTGGAGGGCCGATAGCGAGGCTAAATTAGGTTTCTAATCACCGGACACGAGTTTTAGCCAAGAGTATACGTCAAGTTGTGGTTTAATCACAGCTCTCTCTCTACCGGGCTACCCAGGCTCTCCAGAGACTCAGGAGTCTGAGGCAGATATCTTTGGATCTGAGCAAATAAAGCTGGATCACAGGGGATAAACCAAGCCATTAAATTCCGACTCTGTGACACAAAGAAGTGTCCCTGCAAAGCTCATTCACATAGCGCTGACCAAGCAAAGTGACGGGGCGAAGAGCTTTGAAATGTCTCAGCGTGCGTTCATATTGTCGCAGGCAGGTTGCTTTAGGAAACACATCTGAGGACCGCAGACAATGATGACTTAGTCCTGCCTTTGTCAGCATGCAGCCGTGACTCAAACTGAAGTGTCTTTTCAAAGTACCTTAGACAAACAGTGGAGCAGAGGTGAGTTCAGCAGAACTTTCAAACTGCAATATCTAGAGCTCTCTTCTACAGAAGGTCCATTAAATGTGTCCTTCTGTCAGCACAATACGGTGAGGTTTAGATTAAATGTCCAAAATACTTTGTTCAAATACAATAGCGTTGCAGTACCAGAGCTCTGTCTTCAAAGCTATTGTCTTTAAAGAGAATTATAAGTGACTCTATTCACCCAATCCTCAGTGTCAGTTTATCTCCCAAGTCCTGCAGTCATGTTCAAACATGTTTTGTTTTACTTTATTAGTTTCTGCAGTATGTAAGAGAACCACTAAAGCAGGGCATCCTGAAGAACAAAAATGTAATGTCACAGTGGGGTCTGGTTGCTTCTTTATACTGTTGTTGATGTAGACACCAGCATTTTTACTCTTCTTCACTGGCTCCATTTCTCTTTCCGCATCAATAGACCCCACATTGCATTTCTAATGGGGAATAGAAGATGCTGGGTTGAACTCTGTCCCACCAAATTACACGACTGTTCTGTTCTCCTGTAATAGTATAAGTTTGTATTTTACCCGTAAACATGACCTCCTGTTGCGTACATGGCTGTCAGTGTGTATTGAAAGCTCCTTTATGAGTTTTATAGACACAAATGTGCCACAGGATGTGGAGCTAATTGCCAACCAGAGCTCTGAGTATCATAATCATTGTTTGAATTTCCTATCGTTTTTACTCTGCTCCAGTTGCTGTTTCCTTAATGGCTGAATTAATAACTTTCCTCCGACCACAAGTTCCCTCTGTGATAAGCATTAATTCTGTGTTACGAAGTTTAACTTGGACAAAACGAGTCAAACCAGAACAGGAAAATAAACTCAGCTTTTGTTTCATTTTTTAAAAAACTGGAAAAGATACATTTTGCAGGTGAAAATTGTTTCACCAAACATTTTTGTTCTCAAGTCAAAAGCAAATATTTGCAAGTGAACTACTTGGTGAATAATTTTATATTTCACAATGCACGGTTAAAAAATGTTCACAGTTTATAGCTGTAAGCTGTGCATGATTATGAAGTGGAAGGAAGAAAATTTAAAATTTTAGCAAGTGAGAGTGTCTGCTTTGATAATAAAATTTTTCACCTCCGCGTTTAAGTTCTTTAACATTTTAGAACAGGAAGTTAAGAGAGAAATTACTTTTAGCACACCCTGCAGGCTAAAACACCTCCTTCCATCATGTTATGTTATTATTCACTCTTGAAAAACATACCTGGAGTGTTGTTTTGATTCTTTTATGCATTTTTGAGAAATCCTTTAATCTCCATGGCAACCATTCAGTTGTGGAACTGCTGATTATACGAGCGACTTCTCAGTGTAACGCGGGTAAAAAAATATTGTCAAACGTTGTTAAACATAGAGGAGCGATATTGTAAAGACTTCCTGAAGGCGGAGTTTCAGAAAGAGCAGGAGCTTCTTAAAGAGACAGAGGTCCAATTTCAAGGCGTCAGATTAAAAAGTCAAACTTCTTTTAACTAATATTTGATATGTACCGCAACTGAAGGTACTCGGTTGTGCTGTAAAATGCAAAACACATAACACCGCCCCTTTAAGCTCTTTTAGATGAAGGATTTGTACTACAATACTTGCCATATTTGATCACACCTTCTCTTTTGTCTTCCCTTTAAGCATCAAGATGGTGCTGATGTGGACCAGCGGCGACACGTTCAAAACGGGCTACTTCCTGCTCACGGAGGCTCCCGTGCAGTTCTGGACGTGCGGCCTGCTGCAGGTGTTTGTGGACGTGGCCATCCTGTTCCAGGTCTACTACTACAGCCGCTACCCACAGAAACCCGTGTCCCACACCGTCTCCCTCACCACCAGTGCCAAAGCCCTCTGAGGTGTTGCTCCGCGTCCCGAGGAAACTCCGAAAGGCGAGTGGCAAGGAAGAGGGGGGCGCCCAAACGCACGCGCCAAAGGAGTTACTGCTTCTGCACCTCGGCGGTCGCAGCAATACCTCGAGGAACACTCAAGGGTCATGAAGTCTTCTTTCTTTCCCGGCGCTGAAAATGCACGCATCATGCAATCGCACCCCACTCAACCAATCAGCATGTGCATGTGGAGGATTTGTTTTTAAATTTTATATACGTATTTTTTTGCAAGAGCAAAAACGCAACATGTGAGAACTATAGATATGTTGAGAGCTCAGAAGAAGGTGGATGAGCTTATGGCGTCCACACATGCTGATGAATGTTGAACCTCTGCCTTAAGACTTGTAATGGAACGCAGGTCAACTCGTCACCAGCAATCCGAGTGTCGTGTTCAAAACCTGTAGGAATCCACGTTACTGAATGTACAAACAGGCATGTCTGGTCTGGTTGGACAGAAGTTCAAAATCATTGTTTCGTTTTCTTTTGGGGTTTTTTGGTTTTTTTTAATCAAATCAAGAATGAATTCTCTGAGAATTTTTTCTCTGACTCTCGACGACGTTACACTGGGCTGAAAGTGCATCACTTAGAAAAAAGAAAACATTAGTGGCCTTGAGACGGAGATAAGAAACTGAAGCTCCCTATGGCAGCGATATGTTTTCTATCTGCCGTTGATTACATTTTTTTATATGGTTGTTATTTCTATTATTACTCTGATGCCACAGATTTCAGCCTAAGCTTTGAATTTCCCAGAAAGTTTTTGTCTCCCCTCCACCGCTGGGTCATGACATCAGAAGCTGGGCTGATTCATGGAAGCACATGGGTTTTATAATTTGGGTTACTGACATTGTGTTCATTGTTGATGCTAAAAAGTGTCTCATATGTAATAAGTAAAAATACGGTGCAGTTTTAGGACGCCCTCCTAACGGAGCTAGTCAGATTTTCTGCGTATGCAGACTTTGTTCCTGATTCGTGGCTGTGGACAGATTATAAAAATATCACCGCATTCATGTATTATTTCATAATCCACATATGACATCGTCCACATTCTCTGAGCGAGACATGATGCGTCGCTGTTTCTTCTGTGCCATTTCTTACCCTCAAATTTAAATCTCTCAAATCGTCAAAACAAATTTTAATACGAAAAGCTTTGCCGACTTACAAACTTTGCGTTCTGTATTACTCTGTCCTAAAAGCCATGTAACCGACCGAAAGCGCTTTGTTCTGTTGGTGTTATGCGAGTCTAAATGTGAGGAAACGAACCACATATATGATGCTGCCATGTTGTGTTCGGACCGGGTCCAGTCAAATGAAAGGTATAAAATTCATACTGTGCTACTGTGTCAGAATGGGGTATGTTACTCCGGCCATTGTGTAACTCTCTTATTTTTTTTAAATATTTCCCCCAATATTATTATATTATCAACCAAGTATTTGGTGTTGACAGTTTAATGCTGAGATCCCTAAGAGATCAAACTGTTTTTGGCCAGATTAATTAGAAAAGTAGATTTCGGCTGCTGCCAGTTGAGTCGCTTCATGTATTTCGTATTAAAACCTGAGGGAATCTTCATCGGCGCAGACAGAGAATGCGCATAAAGTTTCATGAGATTAGATTAATGTTTATATTAGGTCACTAGTGCAAATGTGTGATTTTTTTTTTTTTTTTTCAGCTTGTCCTCTTTCACCTCAAAACAAGTAACATGGATGTTGGGGTGATGTCAAGCTGACACTGTTTTCAGCTGTAATTTTGAAAGTCAATTGGATTTTCCAAGTTTTAAAAATAAAGGTTTACAAAGGTTAGTGACCAAGCCTGCTGCTTTAGCCAATGCAAGTTGAAAACGGTGTGTTTCTCAGCACTTTCTACATTTAATGAGATTCAAACCATGAGAGGTAAAAAATATAAGCATTTTGTTACCAAAGCTGTAGCTGTGATATAATTTTGAAGTTGGGGCTTGTTAGAGAACTTTGACTCCCTGACACTCCTGACCTGAAGAGACATTCCAGTTGATATTCTACAACCTGGAACTTGGAAATTCAAAATCTACCAATTTATTGGACGGGTTTGACATTCTGAAGGTAATAGAACCACAATTAAAAATACCACTTTCTCATCAATAACACAAATCTAAAGCAACAATGTGTAGTACGATTTCACTGCTGTTATTAAAACAGTCTGTCTGCCAACAAGCTCAGTTTGCCAACTATAGTTTTAAAATGCCATCTTCTTACCAAAGTGTGTTTTTCTTTGCAACTTGAAATACTTTCTAACAGGTTTTTCTTTTGTTCTTGTTGTTATTGTTCTTTGGTTTGTGAATGAACTAAGTTCAGCTTAGAAAACCTTTTCCTCAGTTGTCTGGCCAACAATGCTTAGCAACAGGTCAGTACTACATCACTACTATATGACCCACTTTTTTGTGGCATTTCATGGACTATAAACAGCAGAAATAACAAGAATAAGAAAAAATGTGGTTGATTTCAGCACCATTTTTTACTGGAGCCAGTCTGTTTCCACAGCATTCTCATAGTAAAGAGATTATGTAGCTGTTTCTTTAACTAGCTAGCGACATATTGGCTACTTTCTGTCTTACAGTTTGTCTTTATGCTCTGAAGTTGGATTGTTTTTTTGTTTTGTTTTTGTTTTTTTTGTCTTTTTGAGGTACAAGGTAAAAACACAATTATAATCCAGACTGAAAAAAAGCTTGAGAGCAGCTTTCCAACATACAGTAGCTGTGTGTATATAAAATGCAAGTGAAGATGGCTGATGCTAAGCTATTTGTTAGCACTTCTGTTCCTTATGTGTTTTAACTCTCAAAAAAAGAGACAAACATTATTCATCACCGTACAGCTAGTAGTAGTTCTCAATACAACAATTAGCACATCCTGTGTTTTCTTACTAGCTAGAAGCTTGTTAGCGAGCTTTTCTAATTAGAGAAACTAGCTTTCTGGTAGACGCTAGCTCCTAGCCTTCTTAGTCGCTACGAGCTAGTAAGAAAACAACACAATACGCCTAACTTGGGAGACGTATCTAATGCAGCATCAAGCCAACGTCTTAGCTAGAAAAGCATTAGCATTGGTTCTGTAGCATTGTTATCATAAGTACGCTTTAGTAACCTGCTGGAAAGATTGATGAATTTACTCATAGCATAAATTTTACAGGAATAAAAAAAAGAAATGATTGAAAAGCAAAGTGGCTAAAATCATAATTAGATAAACATCAGTGTGAAAAGAAGAACTCTTCTGCATTAAAAAGCATATTAATTAAAAATAAAACGGCCTGTTGGTGGATTGGACCGACCACTCTCCAGCTTTATAGTAACATGTTAATGATTATGAGTTTGATCACTGTAATACTGCTTGGCAACGATGACATCACATTAGTAATGTTAGGCTACAGAGATTCAGCTTCCATGTTATAAAAAATACTATTATTTATAATAAATGATGACCAAAGCTTGAGTTGTTATAAAATGTAACTATTTTTGTATGATGTCAACCTTCAAGCAAAAACCATGTTTTCCTCTGTCATGAACATCACTAATGTTTACTTTGACTCTATCAGCATCATTTGACCTCCTCCCTCATGGCTCCATATTGCAACATATTGATCTGGTGCAGGCTGTGTTCATTGGTGGCCAAATAAAAATAATTTCCTTTTCAGGGACCGACTGGAGAGCTCTGGTTTTAAGTTTCTTCTCTGTTTGTATTTTGGACTGTCGGCCCTTCAGACCTGCAGCAGAAGCTTCTATTTGTTTCCACGCGGACCGGCGAAACGCCGCTCTGAATGTTTTTAGGAGGCAGAAGAAGAAAGTGACTCTGTGGCAGGAGCTGAAGTGCACGTTTTATTTACGACTGTTTCATTACAAGCTTTTTGTCTTCTGATGCCAACGTAAAGCGGTGAGCAGCTGTTGTTCAAAGTCTGTCGTTTGTCTGGATCAGATCAAGTTGAGCTCAGACTGTTTTTCAGTGCATCACCTTTTTTTTTTTCCTTTTTCTCTCTAAACCTAGAAACCATTGGCTTTTTTTTTTTTGTCTGTATGTACCAAAAATATCAGTACCAACTGTTTGTTTTTATTGATCCTGCTACTGTTGCTTCATTTTGCTATGAAACTCTCGGTCCAGTTCGACGGCTCACCGACCCTCTGGGCTGCTTACAAGTGTTATCAAATGTACTGTGGCATAACCACCCAATAAAGAAGACACTGCTGCTCCTTGGCTTTATTTCTTTTTTTTCCCCTCAACATGATGGAGATGCTTTTCTTGTTTTGTTTGTATATTTCTTACCAGACATGCACAGTTACTCTGGGAACCACCAGCTCTGGTCCTTCTGTGGGCTTTGGGCGTCTGAAGCAGTGAGCAGCACAGAAATCCAAATGAACCTCCTAGCTGGAGGAGCGGAGACCATAACAGGAAAATAAAAACAAAAACCAGTGGAGTCACCAGACATAAAAGGTGTCTGAAAGGACATATTCCACATATACAATTTTATATAAATATATAATGAATTCTTTTCAAAACTTTCAGGGCTCCATTTACCGAGATGCATTGGCTCTTTATGCGAGCACACATTAACTTCTCGGTCTGAGTTGGTTGTTGACTCTATTATTCTGTCAGTTATTTAATGTAAAAAACAAAAAAACTGTCAGTCAAAAACTGTCTATGACTGACATGAAAGTGGAGGAGAAACTAAATTACAGACTGAGAGGGGAAAATTCATAAAAAAAATCTAATTCATATAATAGTTCTGATCAATCTGCTCTTCAGATGAAACCAGGTCAGCGTGCCTCTTCTGTCGCATCACTAATTTGTAGAGCTGAAAGGGTTAATCTGATTAATCGCAGTAATTCAATTATTGAGTTAATAGGGTCAACTAATATAATCAATTAATCGTTTGTAACAAAGTGGTTTTTTTTTGCTATATTTAAAACAGAAATGGAGTTATTTATTGGTGCCATTTAATTTATTTCTAGTGTTTAAAAAAGTTGAGTGGTTAATGTAAAAATCAGTAGAATGTCAAAAGAAATCATTTGATTAATTGATTAACCGATTAATCGGTTAAAGAATGAATCATCAGTTCTAAAGAAATTATTAGGTACAGTTCTACTGTTTTGTCATTTTTTTGCCCCCTGATTCTTAAAAGGATGCTTTGTTTTTTGGAAATGTATTTTTTCTTTTTTGTTTGTTTTTTTGGATCAGTTTTCTCTCAGGCTGTCTGCCGCCTCCTACTGGCAGCTTTCATTCACTGAAGTCATAAAATCCCTATTTCTTACAGGGGAGGGCGAGTAGGAAATGGAAATTACTTTAAATTTCCGCCTGTCAGGACAGCAGGTTCAAACTGGAGCTGCACACAGTCGGTGTAAACGGTCTCCTGATGTTTGGCTCCTTCTTTCTCAGTCGGTTACAAAATGACCCGAACCCCTTCGTGCGGGGTCAGGCGGTTCTGATGTTAACTTTGACTTGCTTCAAATATTTAAGACTCAGCCCGGGTCCATGCGGTTGAATTATTTAGAAGCTGCATGTGAGGGTTTGCTCCGACGTTCACATGTCAGGAGAAAACGAACATCGCCCAAGACGGAACCCAATCCCCAGCAATACTGGAAGAACGCAGGATTTTCTTGTTTGATATTTTAATAAGTCCAATTCATTATTCTCGTTCCAATTCAATCACTTTGTGTTTGTGACATAAAATCCTAATTGAATTTATTGACTTTTGTATGACGTAAAGGTGCACTGATTGCAGTTTTCTCGGAAATCGCTGATTACCAATCTTTAGAAAAAAAACTGACCTGCTGGTACCACTTTTTGCCTGAAATGTTGCTAAATATATTTTTTTAAAAAGTAGCTGAGTTGGCAGCATTGTTGTGACCATTGTTAACTGTTAAAGTCCAGACGTGACCCGGTGGGCCGGTCTGTCAGTCAAACCTCTCTCACTGGAGAGAAGAAGAAGACAGTGGTTGATTTTTCGACCTTTGCCGAGTAAAGATCGGCTTCACGTGTATCGGTCGATCATCGATCTCCCAAATAGGTCAATTATCTGGCCAATAAATCGGTGCATTCCTCGTATGAAGACCTTCATGGGACAAGATGGGCAGGAAAATGCATTTAATGAACTGAATGCTCTGAAAACGTCAAACGACTCGGACCACAAAGCCACGTGTTTACGTAGCTTAATAAAATGAAAACCTTTTACCTGCTACATCTGTTACATCTGTGATGCCGGATGATCAAATTTACTCCCAGCGACTGTTCACATGAAACGCTGTGACCACAGAAACTCTTTGGTAACAAATGAGAGGAATTCACTGAACCCAGTTCAGTGCCCTGGTGAACTCCTAATCCTCCTCATCCTCCGAATTGTTGAGACGTTTCTGACAGAACCGCACACGACCCGACAGCACGGAGGTCTCACTCTGCTCGGAGAGTCATGCAATAATCCTGTCCCTGTTAATTTTATGACTTATAAAAATCCAGGAGACAGAACTTATTCAATATTGACGACTTTCGCTTTAAAAGAAGCATGAAGCTCGAGCCGATTTCAGAAGCTCATAATGGAGAAGTATGGTGCGTAATCTGACAGTTTGAGTGCATCCTTGTGTATAATACATTGTTAAATCAAAGCCCCATTCACACAGGAAGGTGTTTATTATACTCTTTATTACATTTTCCAATAGAAAAAAAAAAACACACGTAACTGTTCCTCAGGCTGTGGATTTATGATGCAAACTGCAAATTAATTTCAGTTTAATGTTCCTTCCAACACCTCCTCATCCCAGCTTCAAACGTTTCATGTTGTACAGAACAGTTTCTGTGTTCAAGCTGTTTTCTTTTTGGTCCTGCATTTAATCCAGAGATTCAGTCTGCAAGTGAAACATGGTTTTTCCCCCCACTGCCTACAAAGAGGTGCTTTGGACAGTTTCACCATCAACAGTTTTTTTAGTGAGGTCTCGTTTCTGTTACGCATTCGCTCGACGTTGAAGACGCGTACATTGGAGAACGAGATTTATGTGAAGAAATCACTGAGGAATCCCTTTGAATCTTTGAGACAGTTTTAGAGAGCAGAGAACTTTGATTCATAGGCTGCAGTTCTACTGTCAGCCGCTTGCAAAGCAAAAACATTTACAAGTCAGGTTTTTTTTTTAAATTTCCTTTATTTAACCAGGTGAGATCTGAATCTCATTTTCAAGTGGGACCTGGGCAGTTTGGTTGTCTGTCTGACTGATGTCATTTATGTACTTACAAAAATCTAATATAGATAAAACCTCTACTATAAAAGAGTCAAACACATAAATAAAGAAAAGTTACCATAATAGAAAAGCTATATAATTATTACTATTATTGTTGTTGTCATTGTTATTATTATTTTATTATTATTATGAGGGAGGAAAGAATATGAGTTTTCTGGTCTCAACCAGGAAAGAGCTCCACTGGTGGTCAGAACAGTTACTGCAAGACAAGAGGTCAAGTTTTTTTTGTTTTTCTGCCAAGTGGGGTTCTGTCAGTAGATCATCAGTAGTCAGTATGTTACATTTTTACCATCGTAACGTTGATAAAATAGAATAAATTTTCTGTCTTTTCTATGTGAATGCCAAGGTTTTCCACTGACGTCACTGTTGGATTAAACTATTTTCTTGTGATCTGTCTGAATTATGTCCCAAGTTGAGTTTGCATGATCCACCTGTTCAGGTGTGGGTTCAAAAACCAATGGTCAAGAAAAATCCAAACTATTCCTCTAAGGGAATCAACAAGTAAATATTTCTTACAGACGGACCTGAAAGTCATTGCTGTTCAAATTCAAGTAAACTTTTAAGAGAATTATTTATACTTCTTTCTGGTGAACTTTAACATTTTCAATGTAGCCCATCTGATGCAGAATTGGGCAAAGGGTCAAAGAAGGTCGTAGCTGATGATATCATGTCTTAGTCTAAAAACAAGTCACCAGGAAGAATCTGTTGAGACAAATGTTTGCTTCCTGTCGGTTGTTTTCTCCTATTGTGAAAATGTTTGCAATTTAACAGGCTGTCTGGTCCATCGCTCTGTTCTTATTTACAAATAGCAAAATGAGTAAAAATAAAACAAAAGCCTACTGGTGAGCATTCCCAAAATGCTGCAAAATTAGCTGTTTATATTATACGTTAGCATGTTGTTAAAGGGTATTGCATTCTTAAAATATTTATGCTGCTGTTTTTTTTTTTTTGTTTTTTTTTTTTTTAAAAACAGGAAGATACCTAAATTTTTTCATTATTATTACTATCTAATTGCTATCTGCCGGACCGCTAAACGCAGGCAACATAAAAGTTGCAATGAGCAACGTCTAGACTCTCTGTGTTCATCCAAGTGCAGCCCAGACTTTTGGTCTCAAAATGGTGGCTGTGTGCCAGCAGGGTCAATGTTACTCCGAGCCAACAGGTGGCGACAAACACATAGCAGATACAGCCAAAAAAAAAAAAACAACACAACATCAATCAATTTTGTTACGCCATGTGTAAAACATAACATCTCTGAGCAGAACGGGGTAAAAACAGAAGCCATGCCTGTCCAATATTAATCCCTTTAAACTCTCTTCTTCGTCATGTTTGAGATCTGATTGTGCTAAATTAAAAAGTAGCAGGTGGGGTTTATACTAATGTCTTTACAGAATGTCTGTGCTCTTAGTGCTAACTGTCGAAACTTTTTTTTTTTGTATTAAATTTGATCTTCCTTCAGCCATACTCAAATTTGTTTAGACATCAAACTTTAAACCCATTCTGGAAGATGCTAACAGCTCCTCTGATCTTTAGCTAGGTGCTCCCATGCTGTGAAATTTTGTTGTCAATTTAGTATTAGTTGAGGAAACTAGTTAGTTGTCAGATCAGAGCTCAGTGCAGTTTTCTCCACATGAAAACAATATAGTACCAAGAAGCTTTGACATGCCGTAGAGGAGCGGCGACGTGGCTAATCCATGTTAGCATAAATATTGCCAGGGTTTGGTGAAACGTGAAGTCGGCACAAGTTAATTTAGAGGAAATGTGCTGGATACGTTATACATCATGCAGCTGGAGAGGTAAAAACCTGGAATAAAGTTCCATCAAGTTTTCAGCTTAGCTTTGAGTCGGGTTACCACCAATCAACCGAAAAGCCAGCGTTGTTTTAACTCTGACACTGAGCAATGTTGAAATAAAATTAGGCACACAGACGGATAACTTCAGGCTGAGTTTTACAGTCTGACAGTAAGTTTATCGTAAAGGTCAGATTTTTTTTTTTTTTTTGCAATTTCAGAAAATCCAAACAGTTTTTCAAAAAAAAAAAAGTTATTCCTTTCATATATATATATATGTATATATAAATATACATATATATATATAAAGTTGAATATCTGCAATATATAGATGGTTAAAAACATGATGAAAAAGTCTACCTGACCTTAAAATTACAACAAACTGCTCTGCATTTCATTGGAGTTTTAAGACACGGAGGACGAACACAAACAGGCGCAAAACTGGGAAGCTGCAGGAAGTTTAAACTTCTGGAAAGTGGAGCATCAATTGTAATCAGGCCCTTCAACAGGCTGAGATCTTCAGGTTTTTAGTGAAGTTCTCGAACCTCAACAGCTGGATTTAAAGTAAAATTAAAGCAAACAGAAACCGACTCTGGTTTACCAAGTAGATGATTTCTAAAAACGTCTAAAGATGTATTTTATTCAGGAGCGTCAAAATGAAGAGGGATGATTAAGACGCGATAGGATTTCTACTTATTTATGTAGAATTTTCCTTCCGCTTATTAATAATGCACTACGTTTTGTGTGTCAATCACATAAAATCCCCAAATAAATGCATCACAGTTTGCATTCTGTAACGCGGTTAAAGGGTAAAAAGCTCAAGGGATATAAATATTTTTGGAAACTCTAACTTTTTTAAAACGGTTATTTTAATAAACACCCTCACACACATATAAGCCGTGCTGATGAATGTAAGAAAATGTTTGGTTTATCTGTCGAGACTCAATTATGAAAATGTCACGATTGCAGATTTGTCTGCTTGGTGTTTGGGATGTAATCAACTCATTCAGTCAGAACTTTATGAGAACACTGCAGTGGATATGACCTGATTTCTGTACATAGTAAACAAAGCCTGTCTTAGCTACGATGTGTTTAAGGGAACAGGAAAGTGGCATCTTTAAAAAGGCTCAGCATGAGGTTCAGTCATCCCATCGTTCTATATAATAAATTACATTTTTAACACCACTTCTAGATGTAAATTGTGTTTCTTTGTTTTACGTGCACATGACTTATTCCAACCTCGCCTCTAACAATTGGTTTAGTCAAAGGCCAAAATGAAAATGAAAATGTAAAGTCAAAACCAGATATTTACACACACTCTATGTGACATCAAATCAAACCAAACCAAATATTCCTATTTTCTCTATGAGAGGATTGTTTTAGACAATCGTTTTCTTTGAAGCTGCCTTTCCATACTTCATTTTTGGTATAATTTTTTCTTGAAAGCTTCCCTCTTTTTCCTCCAATATGGCCAAACATACAGAAAATTTAAGAAGACATTGGAACGTGCCTACAAATACCCAGGTCTATGTCAATTTTATTGTATTTGTAGACTTTTTTTTTTGTTGGCTTTTTCCATGTCAACTGGTCAGAATCTTTCCCGTTGCCTTTGGTGTCGATACACATTTAGCAGCAAAACACACTAATCTCTGGTACACATCCATCCATAAGGGTGTATCCAGGTAACTCAGAAGGGTCACAATCAGATGACATCGTCATCTAAGGCTTTCTAATACTGTTCAAAGGATGTTAGTGGAGATTTTAGTAATTCTAACTCAGAGGTTCCCAAACCTTCCCCAAACAGCGTTAGCTTCTAGACGCTGAGCCTCTGGAAGCTAACACTAAAGGAAATGCGACAAAATAGTTAGAGAAGCATCAACTTTTAGAATGTTTTTTCTCACATTTATTCTTCATAACAGGGCGTTTCTCCTGTGTTGGTTTTATCAGAATCTTGTCCATTTCACTTTGATAGCATAGCTTTGCTAGCTTACAGAGCAAAGCAACTTGACAAATTTGACTGGCAGCAAATCAGAAAGATACGCATGGAAATTAACATTTCAATCACGCATTTTAATTTATATTTTATAATAACAAAAACTATTTATGATTTTAAAAAATTAGATTAAAAATTCAAATTATTTTTTTTTAATTTTTTTTTTTTCAGTTTTGGTTTTCTGAAGACCCCAAGGCGCCACCTGGTGGTCCCCACTTTAAAAAACACTCTGCCTACTGACTTAAAACTGGAAACATTTGTCTAAACAATGGATGTATGTACATATCTGGTTTCTGCTGTATGTGACAAATAAGCAAACACCTTCATTTCGGAATAAAAACACCGTGTGCGTTTCAGCCCAGGCTCTGAAGAACAGAATGTGATGCTGTGGTGTTAGATTTCCTTTTCACAAGCTTCCCGGCCATCAGTCTTTTGTTGCTAAAGGTGTTTCATCTAGGATATTGTGCTGTTTCTGAAATGTCAAAGTAAGATTTGACTAGACTACAAAAGAAAAGATTTCTGCTGCTCCTTTGTAAACCTGGCAACCCGCAGATATGATCTGATGCACCGGGACGTCCCACAGTCAAAGGAGTGAACTCTCCCTTCTCTTCAGCTTGTTGTCTTTGAATTCTCATGACGAGTGTCACAGCTTCCCCAGTAAAGTCACTCGACTGTCGGTGTCTAAGTGTTCATGGACGCTCTAATCTCAGCCACCCTCTGAGCAGCCATGGACTTCCTCCTCTGCGCCGCCGCCGCCGCCGCAGTGGCCTCCGCCATGCCGCGGTAGCTGTCTGTCTCCTGCGAGTCCTCGCTGTTCTGCGACTTGGTGCTGTCCTGCGAGTCGGGCTTCTGCCTCAGCGCCCGGTTCTGCTCCTCCTTCAGCTCCACGTAGGAGCGGGAGAAGGTGTGAAAGATGGAGGTGACGGGGAAGGCCATGAGCAGGATGCCACTCAGGATGCTGCTGAGCGCCACCACCTGGCCCGGGATGCTCCTGGGGACCATGTCGCCGTAGCCGACGGTGGTCATGGAGATGACGGCCCACCAGTAGCTGCCGGGGATGCTGGTGAACTCCTGCTTGGCGCCCATCTCGCTCTCGGCGAGAAACACTAGCGGCGCGAAGAGGGCCATGGCCACGCAGAGGAAGAGCAGCAGCAGGCCGAACTCGCGCGTGCATCTCTTCACCGTCAGGCCCAGCGTCTGCAGGCCCAGAGAGTGGCGGGCCAGCCTCATCACGTAGAAGATCCGCAGGGCCCGCAGGACCCGGAGGACCAATCCCACCTTCTCCAGGTAGTTGTTCCCGGACCCCGCGGGCTTGCCCCCAACAGACAGAGAGTCCACAATCAGGGTGATGTAGTAGGGGAGGATGGCCACCACGTCGATGACGTTGAGCGGCGTGCGCAGGAACGTGCACTTGCTCTGAGTCTGAATGAAGCGCAGCAGGAACTCCAGGGAGAACCAGGCGACGCAGACCGTTTCCAGAACGAAGATGTTGTAGCACCTCTGGGAGCACTCACCCTGCAGACGGAGAGAGCAGAGGAAGACCAGTGTTAGGGTTCGACGTGAGGACATACACAGCTTTGCTAAAGGAGGCGCTAGACAGAAGAAAATAGGCTGGTCCAAGAACAGATTCATGGTAAATGGGCTACACTTGAACGGGCACTTTATCAAATCCAGAGGACTCCAAAGCACTTCACTCATTCACACACACATTGCGTGAATTGTTGGCTAGAAAAGAGTTTTGTTTGTTTTTTTTAGCTGAAATGAAGAAAAAATGTCTCTGGACTGGAACAGTTCCAGACCCTCAACATAACATGACATAATGCTTTACTACATTATTTGCTCCTAAACTCACCAACAAGTGGTACAACAATAAACTCTTCCCATTGTCATCTGTAAAGGACAAATTTAGAGAATGAAACATATTCCATACCAGAAGCCAGATTTAAAAGTTTTCTGCAGGTGTTCATGATGCTGTTTGCTCTGACATCCTATGAGGCCTTCACAGTAGATGGATTTGTACAGGCAGGTGTTCTTTACTTATTAAGAAAGTGACTTCTAAAAACAAGCTGCTAAACTGGATTTTATTTAAGGGTAGCATAGTAAAGAACATGCCACATTGTTATTTTATTTTCCTTTAGAAAAACCTGACCATGTATATTCCTAAGTGGTCCATCACATAACCTACATCAGATACACTTCCCGGTTGCAACATGACCAATGGGGTGAAAAAGAACCACAAGGCGTTTCCAAGCTTTTGATCAGATTCTTGAATTCATTCGTAGACAAAGAAGATTCGACGTCGCAACAAAGACGGGGCGACTCTGCTCTCGCACAACAAAACGCGACGCAGGAGGTGCTGAAAGATTCATGAAATGTAAAGCAAAAGGCTTTGATTGCCGAGTCTTGAAACCCGGCCTGACTCACTTCAAAACCCGGGTGATCAAGAGGTGAGAGCTGGGAAAGGTGTAAGATGTGCAGATGTTGTAAGTTAAGTGTCAAATGAGGCCAAGCAGTGCTTCCCTTTCCCCCCCAGCTTAACACTCTCTCCTCTTTGTGGCGACCGACACGGCGTTCATGAATATTTGAGTTTGTGAACATAAGGGATTTATGGTGCGTTACGTAAAAGTCACACTGCAGATTGAAAGTGAGTGTATTTCTTTTGTCCCAATCATTAATCATATTAAAGGCTAAACTCATTTTTTTTCCTGTTAATATTAATGGACTGGACTAAGATTTGTGGAACGTTGTTAATTTTGCAAACAGATGCAGTTGTGACACATACAGCTGCTTCTACAACAGCTTTATGCTAATTTGATTGATCCAAGAAGATTTCAAAACACAAAACATTTGTACAAAATCACTGGGGCGCCAGCCTGAATTGTGGACCAATGTTGATTTCTGATATTAGTATTCCCAATAACCAACGGTGACTATTTTTTTGATACCTTAGGGGGGGAAGGGGACCAGAAACACACGGCAACAAAATGGAAATAAAGTTCAGTTGTTGATCTCTGTCCAGTTTTATCTTGCGGGCTGATACCGCTAAATAAAACGGGCCGATTGCGATGCTAGTGCTGATATATCATGCATCCATAATGCTTACGGTGTGGTATTAGGGCTATGCTGAGAAAAATAAAAAAAATTAAATTAGAATAACAAAGTCTACTACTGTATTCTCTAAATATTATGGCTTTATTCACATATTAGTTTGACTTTATTTTTGGAATTTTATGACTTTATTCTCATAATTTTGTTTTCTTGTATTTTTTAGTAGAAGTGTGGCACACATGAAGGAACACATGAAGGAACAGATGCTTCCAGGGACTTACTTTCTTTCATTAGCCACTGAGAAACTCAAGATGACTGATCGTCCAGTAAAGTGTATTTTTGCACTAAATTTGCAAATATTTATCACAGCTGACTTCTTCTAGTGTCAAATCATATATAAAATGATATATATGTACAGAAATCCTATCTACTAACAAGTTTTTGATTGTTCTAGATGGCGACTGTGGTTGTCATGGATGATTTTTTTTTTTTTAGCTAAAATCGCCAGTTAGATGAGCTGGTGGTGTCTGCTGCATATCATGAGTCGTAGAAATCACATAGATTTTTGTCATCTTGTGCTTCCCTTTTGGTGGACATTTTTTTAAAAATGGCCGCCATTGCTGTTATGGAGAATATATGTTTGCAGTAAAATCAGCTGTGGCTGCTGCAGGTGGTGGGCACAGAATAGTTGGTGTGGCTAAGAGGAATTGGCCTCAGAAAAACAGTAAGTCAATTCAAGTTAAAAAAGAGAAAGAAACAAAAATACTTGCTTTCTGAAAAACGAGTAGCTTAAACAAAACGTGTGGCATCTGTTCCCATTTAGGTTCTTTCACTGAAATATTTAATTATCTTCTGCACTATATTGGTTTAAACCAGTGGTTCTCAATTCCGGTCCTCACTCCCCCCTGCCCTACATGTTTTAGGTGTTTCCCTTATGCCACACACCTGGAACAGGCTTCTGTAGCACTTGATGATCATGCAATCATTTGAATCAGCTGTTCTGGAATAGAGGTATATCTAAAACATGCAGAGCAGGGGGGCCTGAGGACTGGAATTGAGAAGCGCTGGTTTAAACCAACACATCAATGCAATTGGTTTGCACAAAACAGCATATCAACATCAATTCTTGCACATAAACCGTTTTCTCATGAACTTGCTCAGTCAGCTTCCTGCAGTTTTCAAAAGCACACACTCAGCTCAGCAAATGGCATGTGTTCCTTTTTTCTTTCTTTTTTTTGCCCCCAGAGACCTGAAACTTGCAAAACCCATTAAGGAGCATGTAAATGACTGATCGGCAGAGCCAGAGCTGCAGTTTTCTCCTGCAGTCACGGCGGCGGTAATAAACTACTTAAGTGACGGTTCACACCAAAAGTAAGACGAGGCAGTAATTGAGTTGAATTTAGAGAAATGAGGGAGTAGTAGCTCTAAAACGTGCCACAGGCTAATTTATCAAACGGCGGATATTCCGCCTCAACCGAAAACGTCCAGGTTTCAATATTTGGATGGATATTAGCTGGAATCGTCCGACTGGAGGAGGTAATTTCACGCCCTCACTTCAGGGAGCGCTTGTAGTCTTAGGAAGGCTGCCTAATGTTGCTTCTGACACAAGATGGAGGAAAACACAATAAAATGTGCCACTTTTTATTCGGCCTGGGTACATTAGCATCACAATCCCACTTTTCTTTGAAGACTTAATGGCCTTTCAAGCCAAAACTGTCGACTGCAGGCGCAGAAATAACATATTTAATTGAGACCTGCATCGCATTAAGGTTTGGAAGTTGAATCGCGGCTGTCACGCATCGAACTGAGTGCAGAACAGTGGCAGTAAACGCCGGCAACTCTGCAAACGTTTCCTTCTGCTTTTCCTGTCGACATTGTTCAGGTGTCAAATGAAGCAGCCCTGATTATATGGAGCATCCATCTTTGTGTTTTCTATCCCCGTTGACAGTCTGAATCCTGTCCCAGCAGGCGATGTACACCCTGCACAGGCCATCAGTACATCACAAAGCAAAACACAAACCCTTCACTGGTAAGGGCAATCAGGAGGAAGCAACCAGGCCAACAGGCAACAAGAATCCCTGGAAGAAAGTCACTAATGTAGAGATCAAGCAGAGAGGCCTTGGCAGAGATCTGAACCCTTGACCCACAGCAGACTGTACAGAGAAAGATACAATGCCAAGATGTCAGTATCTGGTAAAATGAAGAAATGCTAGAAACATCAAAGGCCTTCCACCGTGTCAGCCACGTGGTTCTGTGGGTGGCAGAAAAATCTCAAAAGAGGGTGAGTCCTTCAAATGTACAATTATATAAAAAATACTTATTTTCTCTCACTGGCTTACAAATTCGATCTTCTAAGTGCCAGAAAGACGAAAGAGAGAAAGAGAAGATGATTTTTTTAACCTTTCCCTTTAGAGTTTGCTTGTTTCCAGATCCTCTCCATTTTAAAAAATAACAAAAAATAAAACTATTTCTAAACACCATTAATCATTAATCCAAGATGGCTGGTAGCTGCTCCTCTTTCAGCTGTCACCAATTTCAATCAGTTGTACCACCTGCATGTGATGTACCATCCAGTCACATCACATGCAGCTCCAGCCTGTAGCATCAGAATTAGCACCAGCTATTTAGCTCTGATGCTAATTCTGGCGCAACAGGAGTGTAGTCAATGACATTCCTGTCCTAACAATATTTGCTTTTGTTTCGTCGCTGTGCAAATCGGATTAAATGTGACATGACAGGATATGTGTCCGATTTGGTACCGCCTATGGAAGTGGCACAGATCTGATATTTTCTTTCGGTGAAAATATCAGAATCTGGTCATTCAGTCGGCCGTAAAAAAAAATGTATTTGGCCCCCATTTGTCTAAGCCAAAAAAATCTTTTAAAACACGCAGAAATTTCAGAGTTTCGAAAGTCAAAAAAATTGACACTTTTGAAACTCAACAATGTTCAAGTTCTTTTCTCGAAAAGTTTTGAGTTTAATCTCAAATTTTAGAATTTTGTTTTTGTAAATCTTTGAACTTTTTACACTCAAAAATGTCCTTTCCTTCCAGTTTGTTTTTTTTTTTTTTGAGAAAATTCACATTTTCCCTTTTCTAGTTACAATGACCCTGATACGCCACTGATGTATGGAACAACAAAGGTAATTAAAGTCCAATCCAACACATAAAGACAATGAATCAAGGGATATTCACATGCAAAATTAATTTTAGGAAGTTTTTCACACACTTCCCAATTTTTCATACAGTGCATTTGTCTGCAATCCCAATAAAACATGGCAACATTTTTTTGTTTTTTCTTTTTGTAGTGTGGTAAAAAGAGGAAAAGCCTAGGCTTTCTACCTTGCGAAAGTGTGAATGCTTTCATCAGCGTTTGCTTCCCTTCGCTGCACAGCGCAGACAAAAGAATTGGCGACTTCTGCAGAGACGCTCATGAATGTCCCTGAATAAATGCACACTGTTGGGTCATAAACACGGGTTGCACAGAGGAGTCAAGGTGCAGGCTTTTAAACGTCTGAGCTGGTGATGAAACAGCCCCACTGTGGCTGTAAAGGTGGCGTGAAAGCCGAAAAACAACTTTAGCAAAACATGGAAATAGTTCTCTCCAGATGTAGACCTTACATTACAGCTAAAAGATGTGCAGACCCTGAGGCCAGAGAGACTATATTTGGATGCTTGACTGTAAATCAGGAAGGTCCTGCACCGTGACACCACATCACAAAAGGCAGAGCATTTTATCACCCATTAGTCAGCAGACTGTCTGCTGGCCTGAATCCACACTCAAGTTAAAATTACCAGTCCTGCGCAGCTGCTGGCAGGCTGCAGGCTCGGCTCTCTCGTGTACAAATGCGGGGAAGCTCTGTTACTACGAGGTTAAAAGCAAACGATCTGCTTCATTGGGAGGGAATGTTCTGCCAAATTGGATCGGAAATTTCTAAACAAAAGCAATCTTTGTTCACGTTCCCGCTACTGAGAAACATTTGGACGCGTTGCAAACTCCAAAAACTCAAGCAATATAAATACACTCTCCAAAGGAAAAAGAAAAAAAAGTTACACACCAAGAAGAGTGTAATTTAGATATTATTTGGTAAAAAAAAATGCAGTAATTCATGCAAGAGGAGATATTACCAAACAATAAGAATCACGACGACATTCGTTTCGGTGCAGCCCTTCCTCAGAAAATAGAAACGATCAACATAAGTCATGTCTCAGGTGCCTCTCTTCATCTCACCCCACAGGTTTACTATTGAATTTAGGTCTGGTGGTTGAATGTTTGTTTGCTGAATCATTTCCATGTTGATTTGCATGTATGAAATATGCAATCCGACTGAAAGAACCACTTTTGAATATTGCTTTTGAATTTTAGACTTTCTGAGCCCCCGGCAGCACAGATCCACCACCATCCTTGACAGAGTCCTTTTTCATTTGTTCATCCTTTTTGTCACGCCAAATCATAGAAATCTCAGTATTAGCCCCACATAAAACACATAGGGGCTGATCTGCTGTTCACTGTCCGAAATGAAACTGAAATTTGAGCAAAATTATGCAAAGAAAGATTTTGGCCTAGTTAAAGTCCGAACCCAAATCACGCTGAGATGTTGTTGCGTCACCTTAATCAAATGATTCTTGCTCAAAAACCCTTTAGGGCGGCTGAGTAAAAGTGACAGATTTAAATTAATTTGACGATCTGAGACACTTAAGTGTAACAAACAAGGAAATACATAAGAAGTCAACATATCAGGTTTCATTAGTGGGAAGTAAATATCACAAAGAAGTGCTCAGATTGCATTACATTATTATGTAAATGATATGCTACTCGCTATTTGGGCTCTTTGGCTACAATAAACCCAAAGCAGACCAACAGTAACTATGTAAGTCGAACTGTTTGCTGGGGGAAGAATTTATTGTATTTTTTATCATTTATTGTGATACATTTCTTATGATAAGCGTTTTGATTTATTGTTGTCACAAAAAATTCCAACGAATGACATTTAAAACTCCTCTAAATTCAGGATTTTACTATTTTCTACACTGTTTGTTCAATGAAAGCATGAATAGTTATGACAATAGGACTACCATGGGCAGGCCATTACGTGACTGGTGTCTTAAAAAAAATCACATTACCAATGGGAATGTTTTTCAGACGCAGTATTTGTGTCAGTGGGGCTATAATTGCTGTGGCACAGAGTCAGAGTCATAAAGTTACCTGAAAATATTTGTTATTGACACATTTATCGTTATCACAACAGTATTGCCAAATATTGTGACACAACTTGCAGTCCATATCCCTCACCCCTACTGTTTTCCTATTAATTTCAAGTCATGCTGTCAATAAGAAACATTCATCAACGGCATCACAAAATATGCCCTTTCTGGCATATTTTCCAAGTATAGGCAAACATTTGCACCTTTTCCATACACTGCCTGCAAATGTTGACTAATAGCCATTTAAATAACATTTCAATAGCTTCATGTGGCGTTTAAAGCTAAATAATTCAAATTTGAGATCCACCCTCAAACCACATGCAGCCATTTCAGATCCAAAATAATACGAGTCTGGCACCGAAACAAGTCCAAGTGAATTCCCCGGTCTTCACACTCGGAGCAGTATGCTTCACACTTTCTCTGTTACCGGCCGTCCTGCAGGGAATCTGTCTATTTGTAACACAAACGCAACTCGTAGCGTCGCTTTTCATCCACTTTGATTTGTTTTTTGTTGTTTTTTTTACGTTTGTTTTCTGGCTGAGTGTGTTTCCCCAGCCCCACCCCGCTCCCTCTATAGTACGCGCATGTACCACAGAGGATCAAATTAAAAACACGCAATTATCCATCTGAGCGATGGAGGGACTCTGACCCCGTCACGATGGAAGACAAGCGTGGAAAACAAACAGTCCAGGAAAGGAAACGCCCTTTTCTCCGATTCAACGAGCGGCGAGCTGTGTGTGACTTTGGCACACCCATGCTTTTAATGGATCTTTATGTTTATTCACCCCATTGAGCTTTGCTGATTGTGTGCATGCGTGTGTGTGTGTGTGTGTGTGTGTGTGTATTTGCTCAGGTCCTCGGAGTGAGTTTTCACTTTCCGCTGCTCTTCCAGGAACTGTCTTAATAAGCTCTTTCACTAATCAAATCTCAGGCCAAAGGGATTTTATGACTGCGCCCAAACAAACAAACAAACAAACAACAAACAAACAACCAAAACACTTTTGGCTGCTTGTTTCTTCTCCTTTCATGACAAACAACCAAAGCTCAGAACAACACTGGAGGATTTTGCATGCATGGTCAACGCAACATAAACTTGTAGGATGAAAAGTATAAATAAGCTGGTTCGTTACTGATCACTGTTTCTAGCATAAGTTACAACACAAAGAAATGTCTTGTTAAAGTACAATAGGGGGTTTGCTGTGACAATTAATCAATTGATTGGATTTTTAAAACTTGGCACATTCTGCAAAATTTTCACTTGAGCACATTAGCCCTTTTAATATAAAATATGAGAAATACATTCAAAGATGCAAATGAACAAATAATTCAATTCCTTTGTTAAAAAAAGGAAAATGAACATTTTATTGTCTAAAATGCAATTGCAACATTTCCTTCGTGAATCTTTGATCGTTTGTAATAAAGGATGTATCTGCAGCTAAGAAATACTTTAACATCAAAACGGGAAAAGCTCTGCATTTTCTGCCCAACTTAACATCAATACAGCACAGGAAGGATAGTCTGTTGATTATTTTTCAATCAAGCAATTAATAATTAACGTGATTAATAAAGAACTTTTTTAAATGAAATTTGAACCAGGTGAAACTCAACCTATACCACTTGAGGAGTTCTGGGTAGAACAAGTTCAGAGAAGAAAACATTTTACTTTTGTTTATCTCAATTGCAAAATGTTTACTTCTTTTGTACAGTTTTAGCTTAATTGCTGCTCTGACTGTGTTGTCCTTTCAGCAAATGGACTCTTTTTTTAAGTCTGTATAATCCAAGTAATGGTTAATCGGTTGCTTAATTAATTGTCAATTATTTCAGTAATAGATTAATCAGGATTAATCAGCATTAATCACAATTAACCGGTCAAGCCCTGCTTTCTGTCCAGCCGTGAGGCACCCAGTTTCTTTATGACTTTGTCTGATAATGGCCAACTGGACCACCGTGCAGAACCTTGTTCTGAACCAGCTGGATGTTTATTGGGCATCAAAACCAAACATAGCATTCAGCATTCAGCTTCTATGCACCACAAATCTGGAACAAACTTCCAGAAAACTGCAAAGCAGCTGAAACACTGAGTGTCTTTAAATCTAGACTAAAACCACGTCTGTTTAGAGCTTCTTTTGAAACATAATCATCAGTCTGATGTCTTTGTATTTTTGTGATTTTATGATGTAAAGCATCTTGAAATGCCTTGTTGCTGAAAGTTGCTATAAGTCAAAGTAAACTTTGATTTGATTTTGAATCATAGAACTCAAACCCATACATGACAAATATGGTATATGAGGTTTCTTCCACAAAAACTTTCTCCAGAAACCGTCTTGTCCCCCCCACTGCCCATTTTAGCTAAGCAGAAGTCCATCCAGCCATGTGGTGTCAGGAGGTTCCTCCTCAGCAGTCCTTAAAATTGTATCAAAAAGGTTTTTAATTTTGTTTTGTTAATTCCCTCCTTTGTTTCAAATGTGTCACTAAATTAGGAAAAACTATAATCTAACTGGAACTATTATGGTTTACAGCAAAAACCAAGAGAAGAACCTCCTAATTCCTGTTTTCTCTTTCTGACATCTAACTCTGAAACCAGTTTTAATTCAGATTTCCCAGTTTAAAGTCTGATCACAAACTCATCACTGCTGCCGACACGTCAGGGAACAAACACAGCATATTTATTCCCTTCAAAAGCTGAGCTGTGGATGCTCATGGACCATTTCCAGTCCGGGTGGAATGTGAACAACATGACACGAAGAGTGGAATATTTTCATTTGTCTATTTTTAGTTTTGACTGACAACCTGACCAACTGCACTTCCAGTGTGTTCTGGCGAGAGGCCCTGCCGTGTTGCACTTGGAAAATGTGTCACCGTGTAACAAGCATCAGCGCTCATTTAATCTGCTACATCTCCCCGACACAGAAGCCATCTGTATACTGGGACAGTCGGTTGTGAGGACACGTATTTTTTTTTAACCTCATCTCTATTCAACAACCTTCATGTCACTGAGTGCACAGTTTGAGATTATTGCAGGTAAGCAGGTTGGCTGAAGAGCTGCAAGCAGAAATTGAGAAGCTGGATGATACGAAAGCACCTGCTCACACTGCAGAAACACCACGTCTTACCAAGAGTTTTTGTTTTCTAGTTTCTAGTGCAAATATCTTGAATAGACTTGAAATCAGACAAAACTAACTTACAAGCAACTTTTCAGGACAACATAGGAACTCGTTTATGGCAATAATTCCTTTAAGGGGCAGATTTATGTGTTTTCCAGGTATATTGTGTCATTTGTAGCACAATCAAGTAACTGTTACCTTCAGTTGTTACATAAAAATTGATATGATATAGATATATAAAATATGACTTAAAAGAAACGACTTTGTAATTTAACACTTGGAAATCGGGTCACTGTCTCTTTAAGAAGCTTCTGCTCTCTCCGAAACTCCGCCTTCAGAAAGCTGTCACAACGTGGTTTCTCTATTGATGTTTGAAATAGACATTTGTAATCAGCATTGCATTGAGAAGCAGCTCCTATAATGAGCTCAGCTGATTCATAGTTCCACCAGGTGTTTGCTAATTGCTACTGGAGGAGCTGATTGGGGGAGCCAAAGGAGAGAATGAAAGAATTCAAAACAACAGTCCAGGTATGTTTTTGACAAGCAAATAACATAACATGATACAAAGATCAAAAAAGCTGATTTTACATGATACTGCCCCTTTAATATTGATAAAAAAGTTCTCATCATAAGTGAATTAATCTGTCCATGGAACAAGATGTTTTAACTTACATGGGAAAAAAGTCTTGTTACTTGGACAGATTGTTGGACTTATAAGTACCAAGTAGTTATTTAGTTAAAAAAATCTCCTATATTTTGCTGAAAAGTTGCTTGTAAGACACTTGTCTGGTTTAAAGTGTATTTATAATATCTGCGCTAGAAACTAGACCAAAAAAACTTTGTAAAATTTTGTGTTTTTGCAAAGCTCTTAAAGTAAATTTACATCTACCATGTTTCACCAAGCTGTTAACCTACTGTATGTTTAATATGATTTCACACTGACTAAATATTAATGTGTCGTCTGTCATTTCCGCTCTGCTCCCTCTAATACGTTTTGGTTTGGCTCAGTTCCTCAATTGTTTTGATTTTCAATTTGTAAAGCAATTACTCAGACTGAACTCATATCCAATAATAACAGTATTTGGATTACATTGCCGTAATCTTTTTCAATGTTTTTAAATGTGTGGAACCAAGCCCAGCGACATCACAAGTGAATTAGTTTTTCATTACCAGAAACACTAAAAATCACGTCTTAGCTCTGCATCACAAAGTGAACACTGCCACTTTACTAATAGGATGTAAATTTTACTTGATATTTATGAGGGCTGATTGTGTCCAAGCACAACAAATGAAAACTTGATTGAAATTATATTAATTTCGTCTTTACACCCTGAATAATGGCTCACTTTATGTTAGTTTTAAGCTAATTACATCTGCACACTTCATGGACTTGGACTGTTCTTTATATGTTCCGCTGCTGCTGGAACAAACCTAATTCTATAAATAAAAACCTAATCCTATGAGGGTCATTATGATTACATCTAATCTACCCTAACCTGATGGAGGTTGCCAATCAAACGTTCCGCCATCACTGACAGGCTAAAAACACAGGAAATCAAGCAATGCACTGGAAGATTATGGCTATAAACTCCTCTTAGTGACGTAACTAATAGTTTTTCTGTTCAGACATTACAGCTCTGCACTAGAGGTATAAGGACAATGACATTCTGATGAGAAGTGGGAAACTGGAACAAGGTCAAAGCGGATGGTTTTTAAACTGCTGGTAGGTTGCAAAGCCACCAAGCAGGACGCAAAGCATAGAAAAACAAAGATCCTGGAGCACCTCAGAAAGATGGCCTCCAACAACCAAATGTACAAGAGAAGGACCAAAGGGAGCCGTCATCAAAAGAAAAGCCCATACCAAGGTTGTCATTAAAATAGTACAATTTGTGCCAATAAGCTTAAAGAATGTATTAATTTATTGTATTGCATAGATTTTACCAAAACATAAATTATTTTTGACAAAGCAGTACCCATCTTGGAAAAGACTAAGTAACTGGCTAAAGCTAAGTAGGTCTAATAGGAGGGCTGGTGTCTGATAATCATGCTTGCACAAGAACAAAAGTCTAGGGTTCATCTGATCAGACAACACCAAAAATACAAAGGCGCCCTTGAAATTGTTCATGTGTACACAGAGTGATACAGAGTACCATGAGGGGCAAGAATAATGTAAAGAAACATTGGTGTGTTGTATAGTCTACATGTCCTACTGCCACATTGATGACACCACCAATGGTGGTGGAGAATGACATGCCAAAGATCTTGTAGAGAAGTGGCCTCGAGGGCCGGTCTCCTGCAACTTTTAGATGCATCTCTACTTCAACACACCTGAGTCAAATAATGAGGTCATTAGCAGGACTCTGGAGAACTTGACTGCACTTAGGAGGTGATTCAGCTATTGGATTCAAGTGTGTTGGACCATTGAAATATCTAAGAGTTGCAGGACACCAGCCCTTGAGGACCAGGATTGTCCACCCCCGCCATGAGGAGAACCAAACCGATAGAAAGTACATGACTAACCAGCCAGACACTGTGGCTTTGGACAAACTCAAATTGGCAGAAGTAATAAAGCTAATGATCCCAACTCTTAAAAACATAGAGAAGGAAAAAGACGGAAAGGTTAAGAAATTCCAAGGGATAAAAGAGGAAATGTAGAAATACTGGAAAATCTCAGCAAACACTTTGCACCGTGACTCCTAAATGTGGGGGAAAGGCTGCAGCAGATTTAAGGAATAAAACTGAAATATAAGAAAACCCGTATTTCAGCAGCATTACACACAGATGGTGTTTGGCCGTATTTTCTTACACTGCCTACGCCAGTGATCTCAAACTGCACTCCTCAAGATCCAAAGTCCTGCAACTTTTAGATGTGTCCCACGTCCAAGACAACTTATCAGATAGCAAAACTTCTTCACCAGCAAACAGTAAAGCTCGACTGAGCTCTGCTAATGAGCTAATAAAAGAACCAGGTGTGACGAACCAGACTAGCATCTAAAGCCCTTAAGGACTGCATTTTGAGACCACTGGCCTACTCTGTGCAATGGACCAGACTTAAGAACAAATAAAGAGATTAAAAAAAAATCTTGTTTGGGTTACAGCTGAACATTTTTCTTTCAACACTTGTGCCAAACCTTGGAAGTATGGAGTCCTGGGAAAAGAGCCATATCACATTGTCCACCACATACAGTTGGCTTACACAATAATTAAAACACCTTACAGTTAAATTAAGATTTTAAAAAAATACTTGTTTCATATACAAATTGTACTCAAGTTGTATTTCAACTGAGACAATCATGTGAACATCAGGTGAATCCATGATCTGGGACACAGCCTGGATATCACACTCTGGAATAATCAGTCAATGGCCAGGCAGCAAAGTGTTTCCTTTATGGGAAACAGCAGATAAGACCACTTTGCCTGAAAGTGTTTACAAAAGCAAAAGCTTCTATGGTAACAGCAGAAGCATTTTGACAACACTTAACAAAGTCAATGGCTTTTCTGGCACAAGCGTAGAGAGCGACTGTTCAGCCGGGCATGCTTGAAGCTCCGCAGGGAAGAGCAATTAAAGAGACGCGCAGCTGGAGCATCCGCGTCGCAAAAAGTAACCAGATAACTATATCTGAAGATAACTAGAAGATAACTATATTTTTTCCTTCCTTCTGTTTGGTCCTGTTGCTTCCCAAATTCAAATGATGAATGCCCGGTTGGATGAAGGTATGGACGGTTTATAGGCTACAAATAATAAAAGATGCTTGATTACCCAGTTAAAACAGTCTGACAAAGCTCCTTGGTAGTGATAGAGACTCAGCAGGCGCAGTGGGTGAAAAGAGTGGAGCGCCTCCTTGATTAAAATGCTCATTTTAACCAACAATTAGTTTACCAGATCCAAGTATGCTTCCTGAACACAAAGATACATGCAATGATCCTGCATAACATTATGACCACCAGTCTGTGTGCTTGTCCCCCTTTGCAGCCAAACCAGCAATGACACCCCCAGGCATAAACTTCCCTTACACCACTGAAGATATGCAAAGGTACCAGATACCAAGAAATTACAGATCCTCTAAGTCGGTGTTGTTCAATTTTTTTTTTTTTTTTTTTTGAACTAAGGGCCAAAATCCCAAAATCGAATGCCCATAAGGCCAAAAGGTGCTTTTCTTCCCCAATTAAAAATGCAGAAATGTAATTATTGTGACTTCTTCCTCCTTTACCTGCATCACAAGATGGATAATATTATGACATTTGCCTCTATTTTTAGTTATTTAACTTTTTGTGCCAATTCTTTTCTATTTTGTTAACCTACAAAATGTTTTTAGTTCATTTCCAGGTCCCAAACACAAACAATGTTCTTCTAAAACCTTGCTACATGATACACAAGTAAAAGACGGACATCTGGTGTCAAAGAAAATGTGAGTACTCAATGTTGTTGCTTTTGCTGTCAGACGGGTCAGCGCCTGAACTCTCCTCAGTTACGTAGCAGATTCAGATCACTTCTTAGTGGTCATAATATTATGCCTGATTTGTGTATAATAATAAAGCTGCATCTGAACACCACATTCTGCAGCCCACGGTGGCATGATTTGCTGAAGAAAGTTATATATAAAAAAAAAAACTTTTCAGTTAAGCAAAAATTATTTGCCATCCCGTCGATGATGGATCGTACGTTTCTCCAAGCCGGAACAGCAGTACGTCTAACTCACAGTCAGCAGGAATGAGTAATGCCCTCCTCCGTTTTCCAGATTTTGACTAAAGCTAAAGAAGAAAAAATAAGAAATCTGTTTTTCTGCAGCTGTACCACACTTTCTCACTCCATGCAGTCCACTGTGAGCTGCCTGCTCCCCGGTAATATGTGGCCCAGGTAAGGGTGCGCTTCAAGGTGCCACAAATTGACATCATAATGAGTGCATGAGGGCTGAGGGGCATGAGCGGAGTCACTGAAAGATCCACAGCCAGGACTCTGACTGGAGAAACAGGTGTTTTTAAAGGTGCTTTGTGAGAAAAGAGACAGCGGTTCTGAATGTCTGAGAAGAAAAACTGAAAGAAGAATCTTTTTGTGTGATGGTTCAAACACAATCCATCGGCTACTGATGTCCTAATCCAATCCCAGCCATCTACAGTGGTAATTTTCTAATTCATTTCCAAATTTGCTCAATTTGTAGGTGAAAGAAAGTTTATACTGTATTTTGCAGGGATGAATTTGGATCATTTTGTGCAAAAATAGCTGCAACAATTTTCTATTAAGGAGCACTTAATGACTGTGTGTGTGTGTTCTGGTTTTCACACAGTCTTAGGAACGTCAATCCATTTACACACTCATGTCATGAGGACCTCTTTTCAAGTGTGCGTGTGTGTGTATTTGGCTCAGCTGTGACAAACACACACACTTTACCAGCTTTGTGGGGACCTGATGTTGATTCCTATCCCCTCACTTTAAACACGACTAATGTCCTAACCATCAAAACTAAAAGATAATGTTTTTGTTAATGAGTAGAAGACAACTTTTAGGAAATGTAGTTTTGCTTTTTTAGATGGAAAAAATGGTAGAGGAATAAGAACTAGTTTAGATCTTTAAAATTACGGTGTATTCCATTTGTAGTTGAAACTCGATCTACCTCCAAAGACAGAATGCAAAGTGAAATTTAGCTTTCATTCAAAAGAAAAGGGTACAGAAGTCGTACAAAGTGACTCTCTTTACTTTCAGCTGGGACGCTACTTCCGAATGCTACAGGTCTATTTGTCTGGCAGTGCTCTGGAGGATTTTTGAGGATGAAGTTTAATCTAGAGCTACTGAAAATCATCCCAAAGCATTAGTGAGGATTTCTTTTTTTCTTTTTTTTTAATGGTTTCAGCAGGGCGTAGTTGCCTTAAAACATGCACCAATAAAGGTGTTCCAGTTGATATCTCTGACTGCGAAGTTGGAATTTCCCAATTCCGACTACAAAAGACAGTGTTTGTAAAATTGACTTTTTTGAGCTTTATATCATATTATGTCATCAAAAACATAACCATAGCCCCTGCCCCACTACTCACCCACCCAGTTCCTTCAGACTAGCCAGCAACAATTAGCAAACACCTGGTGGAACTGTTCATCAGCTGAGCTCATCATAGGAGCTGCTGCTCAGTGAAACGTTGGTAAAAACGTTGCTAAAGGGTTGATAGAGGAGCCATGTTGTGATGACTTCCTGAAGGTGGAGTTTTTATTAAGAGCAAGAGCTTTTAAAGAAACAGACGTCCAATTTAAAGGCGTTAAATTGCTAAATCAAATATCTTTTAAGACCTATTTGATATTTGTAGCTATGAAGTTAACATAGTTACTTGATTGTGATATAAAATGGCACAATGTGCCTGGAACACACACAATACTGCCCTATTAAGGAGCTGGGAAATGCACTGCAGCAAAAAAGTCTCTCAGTGAGGCGATTGTGTTCATGCTCACAGATTCCACATATAAAAAGAAAGTGTTGACCTAAACACATTTTGGTAGCAGAAGGAGTGGGGAAGAACTAAATGTGTGACTCCTTGTTTTAACACTAACAAATACAAGGAATCTGTGTCACGGATTAAATTAGCTGATGAGAGAGAAATTATGGTTAGCAAAAAACAATGGAACGAGTTATTAGAACTCATTGAAAAATACTTAGTGAGTGAATATTTCCCTAATTGTTGCTGTGAATAAAAATGAAGTGGGAACAAACACACTGAATAATGATGGACACGCAGGTCAGTTTGAAACTTTTACAAACAACAAAGATCTGTTTGATGTCTTCATTTCTGGGTTATTGGTCATTTGTCACCATCTGATGTGTGTGGCCCAACAAAGATTATTGGATATCAGCTCCATTCAAATCACTGTTGTTACTTATCATAACGTAGCAAGGGGTTCTGAATGTTTTCAATGTTTGCCTGGTTCAATAACCCTAAATCTAAATGAAAGTGCTGAACGTGTTGTGATGTTGACAGGGTAATTCAACCATTAATCCAGTTTTAATTTGTTCTACTACTCTGGTATAGATAATTCATCCATATTTTTAAAGCCAAGACAGTAGAAGTCTGAGTGAGGCACCAAGGCTACATAGCCATTTTTGTTTCATGAAGTCATGAGCTCATCTCTAACCCTGAGCATATCTTCCACATGTCAGGAACAGAGGAGAGGGTCTCTGACCTGGGAGTCCACGGGGGAGGACAGGGTGGCAGAGGGGCAGAAGAGAACAAAACAGAAACTGGAAGCAGCGGCTCACATCACTATGGGCCACGCTTGAAATATTTGGCAGAGTGTGAGAACAATCACATAGAAATAAGTTTGAACAAGTTTGTTTTTATGCGCTTAATTCGTGCCTCCTCTCAACTCTTCTTCTGCTGCCATTATTATTCTTAAGTACGATTGCTTTCTCGATACAGACATCTTGAGTTTAATTAAGCGACTGTACTAACTATGGAAGCATTCAAAACAGCCCTTTTAGTCCGTATTAATCTAGTTCATTTGTCTAGAAAGTCCGGTTCCTTTGGGGAGGTGTGAACGCACAATCGAACTCTGATTTGGTTCGAAACAGCCAACTCTGGTCTGGACTGGAGACCACTCCTAAAGCAGCGCCGGCATTCTGGGTAAATACAACCAAAACAAAAACATGTGTCTAGTGCTAGCGAGAGAAATGCCTCATTGTTTTTGAACAAAGAAAACATTTAGATAAATGGATAACAAGTTATAAATTTGATGGCCGCCTAAATTAATGTTTTGATTGTTTATTTTATGTTCCATGACTTTGTGTTTTTATGTTTGTTATAATGTAAAGCACTTTGAAATGCCTTGCCGCTGAAATGTGCTATACAAATAAAATTTGATTGATTGATTGATTGAAAGACAAAAGAGAAGCTCGGTGTCTTTGTGATGTCTCCTTTAACGGCTCTTGATCCACCTCAGACGAAGGGTGTAACCAGGTTATTCAAAGGGTTTGCTTCGTTTGACACAGAGCAGTGTAAAAGCAAACCGCAGCGGATAAATTGTAACAAGTGTTAAAATTTTCATCCCCAACCGAACTGAGTCTACTGGACTATTTCCCAACCACTTTTCCAAATTGACAATATAATTTGCTACTGCTCTAAAGCGCAAACGTTTCTATCAATAACCTGCATATTTTTTGGTGAAAATGAAAGAAAGTTGATTTAATTGACGAGTTTATGTTGTTGTATTTGCAGCCCTTGCAAAGTGAAAAGCAGAATGAAACGGCTTTACATAAAAACACAGCAAACATAACAGGAAGCAGCTGGCAGGTGAATACTTTACTGGCGGCAGAAGGACAAAGAACAAGAATGACCTGATGTTGGTGAGTGTAAGAGTACTATCACTGTATGACTTTCTTTTTTTCAGTGCTCATCTATGTAGCTATTGTTCCTTATTTGCTAAAAAAAAAAATAAAAAAAAAGAAGCAGCTGCTAATTTGGTTTTTAGTCTCAGAAAGTAATATTAAAAAATTCATCAAAAGCCTTAAAACACTATACAACAACGCAGCCTATTCTAGGAGGAATGTAACAGAAAGCCTTAAGGATGTTAAAACAGACGTGGCATAAGCCGATTAATGACTTGAAGGGTTTGTGGTTTCAGTATTTTCTAGGGTCTTTAACAGCTACAAATACGTGAAAAGAAGGCCATCTCATTATTCTACTAACGCTTTCCTTTTTGGTTTGATTTTCACTTCTGGTTTTCAATCCTAATGACCTGCTGCCATAATTCACACAGCGGAAGATCTGGAGCTCTCACCAATCTTTGGGCGGCTAATTGGCACTTCAGTGAAGTAAGTCTAACCAACTTTGCATTTGAAATATGGATTTTCCAAATTAAATATTGCTATCTTTGGATGGGTCGTTGCTGCCACACTGGGAGAGGTAATGTCTAGTTGTAGGTAAAACAGAAAACATCTTCATCTCTGTCTGTATTTCTGTTTCCTCCCTCGACTTCATTGATTTCTCTTTTTTTGAAGCTAAGACTCTTCAAGCTCGTTGATGAAAACCGTAACTTTGACAGAGGGAGGAACTGCAGGGCTCTGCTGTGATTATACCCCAGTCCACTGATGCCAATCAAAAGATGAGTTAGCGTGATACATGCACACCCTGCAGCCAGATCTCCAAGGCTTTCTGAAGCCTCCTGGGCCGAGGCGGAACATGAAAAGTCTCAGGAAGGAGACATTCCAAGCTTTAATGTGCCTTTTTGCTGTTCTTGTCATGGGCAATCACAACACAAGTAGTTAGTTGGAACAAAGACCCGAGGTTGCAATGCTTCTCTTTCTGCGAGATGAAAGCCGAACTTGGCAACAAGTGGATGTGGCTCTGCTTTGACTTTCAGGCCTAATTAAAGAGCAGAGTCTGATAGATGTGAGCGTCACGAAACCTGAGCCCGGCAGAATCCAACCTTTGATTATTATCAGCTGGTTTAAAAAAAATGTCTTAATTATCTTTTAGATAATAAAAAGAGGAACCAACAGATTATGGGATCACTCTCTCTACAGGCAGTGGACCTTTCTGCAATTTGAATTGTTAAAACCTTTGTCGTAAAATAAATAAGAAATGAAGAGCTGGGCTGTAGTTGTTTTGTGTACTGTACAAATACATTACAATATACTATAGTTGAATAGTTCATTAGAAAACTAATTCAGGTTGTGGTTCAGCACAAGCGTACAAAAACAAGTTGCCAGTTAGAGCCGGAGTCTTCCAGCTGGGAAAAGTGAGAAAGACAGAACAACAGAGGTCCAGAAGTAGAAGACAAACCAGAACCAGCGCTAACCTTCTGTGTATATAATGTCATATACATAAGGTTGCTTTTACAACGTGCTAACATCTATGCAAGCTAGCTTTATCTTTATATGTGACTCATCACTTTATTTGTTGAAGGCGTTAGCTTGTAGACAGGTAGACACAGACAGATGGATTTTCGGCAATAAACAACCATAACGAAAAACACCAGGCTTCAAACTCTTTATGCCTGGCCTGGCAGCCTGCCAGGCTAATAATGCGCTGAGGGAAACCCTGCTGGTGTCTTAATAATCCCTTCAAGGGTTGTTAAGGGGAACATTAACCTCATTATGCTGTCGTAGTGACCCTGATTACAAACATAACCTTCATAAACTGCTTTTAGTCTAAGAACAAACTCTATGTCTCCATGTGCCGGCAATGAAAGCAGCTCTTTTTTTTGGGTCTGTGGCTGTACGACATACAGTTTATGTGAGCAAAGAGAAAAGAAGAGAATTAAAGATGTTACAGCACAATGACATCCTTGACATGCTAATTGATGAGTGACATCATGACCCATAAGTTGATGAATTAATGAGAACTACTGCATGTCGTAGCTCAGAACTTCGTTTTGAATGTTTGGGTAGTGAACTATGAACATAAATTATTTCCACTGAAGATGGATGAACTGAATTTAGAAGCAGTGAACTGGCACAACAACGGGCAAATATGGGCAATTCTGGTTATTTATGATAAAGGTTAAAGTTCACAACATAACATTG
Organism: Poeciliopsis paucimaculata; assembly: GCA_903067055.1. Classification (NCBI taxonomy): domain Eukaryota; kingdom Metazoa; phylum Chordata; class Actinopteri; order Cyprinodontiformes; family Poeciliidae; genus Poeciliopsis; species Poeciliopsis paucimaculata. The sequence goes on along the minus strand of CAEGAD010079425.1, from coordinate 21,589 downwards.
GTGGCTTATTGTTCATCCAAGGCACTTTTTTACATGATTGACATGAACTAATAGCTTGATGGGGGCATTACTGTGAAAGTCCCAAAGCAATTAATTAAGAAGTATTTACTCATGGCTTCATTTTTAGTGGTCATCTGCTTTTGGGAGGATTTGCATAAACAAGCTTTTACTTGGTTCTAATTTTCATAATCACACAGTTACATAATTATAATGAGCTCACTCTGTAATTCATCCCAGCTTCTATTATTTTCATTTGTGAAAGCAGGTCAAGCAAAATGTATGGCATGTGGAACATATGGGAGGCTTTTTTTTGCAAAGACAGCGTACAAAACCAATTCCACCTGCCGTTTAAAGCTGCGGGGAAAACATAGCTGGCTTTAGCTGTCCTCAATCTCATGTATGGAGGAAAAAGCAAAAACAAAAAAAAGTTGGAATTTGTGTTGCTGCAGAAGACACACTGCAGAAACAGGAGGAAGTGTCGCACAATAATCTGGCACTCAAGCGAAGGGTGAGTAGGCCTGTTGTTCCTGAGCCGTCACCTTGGTTTATTTCACAGTGATTTACAAGAAAGCCCGGGAAGTCTCTGTATGTGGGCTGCTGCATCAACATATTCTGAATGCCTGCTGTAGCTGCTCTACTGCACACACAGCCCAAAGGCAATGAGAAAAAAAAAAAGAAAAAAAAAAAAAAACAGAAGGAGGCCTGAGAACGGATTCCCTGTCCCCTCTGTGAGCTGTTTGAAGACCATCATGGTGTTCCCTCTGAACGTCTGTTTTGTATTTAACTCTTCAAATACACAAGTGAGGCCATTTATAAGACACAATACTGTTTATATCCACAAAAAATAATGAGTATCCATAAAATGGGATTATTGTCTGCTTTCATACTTCACTGAAATTAGAAAATCAATGTGCTCTAATCTAATTTCTATTTGAGAAATCTCAGGTTGTGTTGGAACGCTAAGGGCTCGGGGAAGAAGAAGGTTATTTTAAATAACTATGCATGGGAAGCGTGAAAGAAGCTTAAATCTTCTGAGGAAAACTTCAGTGACATAGAGCGCCTCTTAAAAGTAATTATACTTTGAAGTTTTGCTTATTTTGTTACACCACGACCACAGTCTTAAAAGTATTCAAATTGGATTTGATGTGATAGGCCGACACAAAACAGAGAATGTTGGTGAAGTGAAATGAAGAGAAATGGTTTTCAAAAGAGTTCTGAAAATATGAAAAGTATGATTATTAGTTGTTTCTATGAGTCAACTTTCGTTGCAATTCCAGAAGCAAATCTTTTTTACGTCTCAGTTGCTGCGATTCACACTGAATTGTATCAAACGAAGCACATTTTAAAAAACCTGTTCTCCTCCTCACCTGTGGTGGCGCCACAAACCACTGAAGGAAATAACATAGAAACATCTGAAGAAGACGCTTCAGATGTTTCTTCAGGAAAACGTTTACAAAAATGGAGTAGAATTAGATTTTAGTGGTTGTAGGATTTGCTCTTTTGTCTTTGGTAAAAGATAACGAGCCATTTCTCCTGTTAGAATTAGACAAGCCTTTGGTTAGGCCGGATTTACCCAGAAAGCCCTATGCTGTAGTCCGTTTTTCCTGCATACCGACTTTGCGTTCACATATTCAATCAAACTGCATCGGAGTTCGCTTTAACCAACCTGAGACCTATGTTTGTAGGCGGACCAGAGTTCACTTTTTTTGTTCTGTTGCATGTTCACACTCCCTCAAACAAACCAGACTTTCACGGCAAATCAACAAGAGTTTGATGAAAGCAGACTAAACAGGGCTAGTGTGAATGCACTCAAAGACATTCACGCCTATCCTATCAGAGATGGGTAGCATCTCTGAACATGCATTTGCAACAGGTTCTCAGTTGGATTCAGTTCTGAACTTTGGCTGGGTCACCACTTAAATTGTGGTTCTAAAGGTTTACAGCTGAACCTCTCTAATCGTTTGCAGCCTCTAACATATTTCTTCCAGGACTTGCTCTGTGTTTAACATCATCGATCAGTCCATCCATCTTCATCGATCCAAGTCTGAATAAATCTATAGGGAACCAGTTCTTTTCTTGTTGTGTCTCACAGGTGCTGAATTAATTTAGAACTAGAATCTGTGGAAAAACTAGGTGTGGAAGTGAACTCACCCTCTCCTCCTCCTCTCTGAGGTCCGGCATGGTGCTGACGCACAGCGTCACCGCGGTGATGGCTACAAACAGCACAGACAGGCAAGCGAAGATCTTGCCGGGCAGGCCAGAGTGCGGGTTCTCTACCATGTCCCTGAGCCTCCGCATGCAACCCCCAGAGAGAGTCTCCTCCGGCCCGCCCGGAGGCTGCTGGCTCTCCTCGCAGGACTGCGGGGAGGTGAGCTCGGCCTCCTCCTCCTCCAGCCTTTGCAGCTCCTTGTACTCCTCCTGCCTGAGGCGCAGCTTGCGGAGGCAGCACCACTCCAGGTTGTTATCCTCCAGGCCCCAGTAGAGCAGCTCCTCCTGGAAGGAAAGGGCGCACATCTCCCTCAGCAGCCTCAGCTTCCCCGCCGCCAGGAAGGTCACTATGATGCGGAAGGCAGACGGATTGCGGTCGAAAAAGTACTCGTTGCGGCTGACGTCGTAGTCGTCGCACACATCCATGATCTCGGCCTCGTTGCTGCAGCTGCGCAGCTTGCCCAGTCGGGTGAGCGGGAACTCGTCCAGCGTGGACCAGGGGATGTGATACTTGATCCCCCCGACGTTGATAATGGCCGCCCTGTCGGCCAGGCCCGCCTCGTCTCCATCCTGCTGGTTCTGCAGAGGCTGGAGCAGAACCTGGGCTCTCTTGTAGAACAAGCCCTTCTTGGATGTGACTTCCTGTGGATTTTCCACACGGTTAAAGCGGAAAGGGGTGAACTGGTGGTCAGTGTTGCCTGCCAAGAAGGCCACCTCTTGGTACATCACTGCGACCCGGCTGGGGGAACCTGTCCTGCACAATGCGTCGAGTGTATAAAGCGACTGGAGGCTTGTCACCCATTCAGCAACAAAGATCGCATCTATGGAATAATAATAATAAAACAAAACAAAGTAAATATTTTTCTTCAAACAAACTCATTTAAATTATTTTTTTATGAAAATCCCTTAAAATGTTTGCTATTGACAATCTTTAAACTCAAAACCTAAAGACCAAACATTTAAATAAAAAGCATCACCGGTCCAAGAATGGAACCCTGGGAAACTCCATCAGAGATAAGGGCAAAAAACGATACAGATAAGGGCAAAAATTGATACAGAAATAAGGAAAGCAACAAAACAATAACCCTTTCACTGTCTTCACCGACAGGGTCACACTGACCCAGTGTGCGCTTTTACGGGCTTGTGTGTGTGTGTTTGTGGTTTGGGGAACTGATGGTCTGATGGGACATCTACATCGTTTCCCCGATGTCCAACCGTGACATCTGACGCGCTCCACCTGAGCGTCGTGCTAAGAAGGGTTAAAGCTTGTCTTAATCCATTAAGATCTGAATAGCTTAGAATATCTACATTGCCTCAGATGGACAATCAGAATATTGTAGTCTACAGTATAAAAAGGTCAAATATCATGAAGAATATGTAGCTAAAACCATATCATTCAACTTTTTTGCTTTTTTTGTGTAGCAAAGAGCTTTACAACCAGATTGAAAGATTTATAGACTTAAAAATTAAAATGTTAACTAACAAAGGATTGGAACGTTACCATTCTAATATTTAGAGTTTAAAAAAAACCATTGGTACGAACAAAATACAGCCTTTTTTCGAATTGAGTTTATATATGAGGAAGTAATAAAAATGATTTGTTCTTTGTATCAGGTTCTCAAATTATTCAAATCTGACTTCAGATGTACATAAACAAACAAACACATTGTGTCAATCAATATGTAAATGGTTATTAGATTTTTTCCGACCTGTTTGACGTTCATCATTTTATGGTGAAAAGGGAAAAAAACACTGCCAGCTTTCACAGGAATAGAAACCCACGCAAACTCTACACAGTTTTCAATAATAACAATATTAATGATATTGAAAAGCTCCATGGTTCTTCTTCATCGGAGGAGGGAAGCGAATAGACATGAGAACCAAGGTAAGACTGTATATTCCTGTCATAAGTTACTGTAAAAAATATCCAGTTAGCATTTTAACTCAGTGTTCATCAATGAAAATTGGGCCGATGAGCTGAAAGCAGACATGTTTACCCACAATCCACAGCAAATTAAAACCCATAATGTCAGCGCAAACATCCATTACTAACCATCAAACACGATCATACGATGGTAGAGTGATGACTTGTGCTTTTATTGTTGCAGCCATTCCATAAGCTTCTGATTTATGGGCTGCATTTTTTACCTTTTTTTTTTTTTTTTTTTGCCTGATTTGTGTTCGTTCAACAATGACACACTGCCTCTTATTGTGTTTCTTGATGTGAGACCTTAATAGCTTTTTTTTTTTTAAAGTTGGACCAACCTCAGAAAGATGAGCAGATGCCTTTAAGTTATGTGGTATTTTGAAAAGCCATTTGATCTTAACTTATGTAAGACGTAGTAGTCTGACTCATCAGCTGACATGTATATTTCAGACTGTGAATGTCTGACTCCCTTCCATCCCCCATGCTGTGACAGGAAAGGGAGTAATAGGACTATGTTTCTTTCTCGACAGAAAAAAAGAAGAGTAAAGTTTTGTTTTAAGAAGACGCTGAAGCATGATGACTTTTCTTTTTACATCCAAAAAGTATGTTTCCTGCGCTTTAATTGCAACAACGCCTCAAAGCGCAGCATGTGGACGCCATGCTGCGCTTTGAACTCACTCAGCTTTAATTAAATTTGTTGCTTTTCCATTTTACCGCATCGACGGCCTGTTCTGTTGAACATACCGCAGCAAACGCACTTCATCGCTTCGACCTCGCCGCCGCACACTGAAAACAAAAGAGCTGCCGCGTTTAACAAATAACGCTTGCACACTGGATGCTGAATGTTTAATCTTGTGCAGAGGGGGTTTATGCATTTTTTAGAATTACACTGACGCACAATCTATGATTTGATGCCGACTTTTTTCTGTAATTAACAATAACTTTTGTAGATGCGGTTTTTCTGAAATGACGTAGGCATTTCACAAGGTATAAACAATGTAAGTTTCTAAATAATGACACATAGATCTGGGAACCATATCCTTATCTGATCCCTGTGAAAAAAAATGGATGGGATTTTTGTTTCAAGTCATAAAAAGAGTTTTAGGCACAAAAGGAACTTTTGAAAGTAAGAAAAAGAAGAATAAACTGCACAAAATCACAGACCAGCTCTTTAGAACTGATTTTCCCCCAGTATATATTTAAGGAGAGTGCCAGGAGTATTTTTTTCATGGACACACAAAATGAGTTCTTTGTCTTTCTGAGTGGAAATATTACTTGTGATCGTCCAAAACATTTGCAAAGAAAGGAGGATTTTCTTTCAAAGTATGATTGTCGGCCTCTGCAAGATTTTAACGGAGAAATATTCCGTAACTTTCTCTTCCTCGAATGCTCTCGCTCAGTCTCACTGCTGGCATCTATCGCTGAATACAGTGTTTATAGAAAGATTATGATTTATCTACAGTCAGCTCCAAAAAGAAACACAGATTTTGATCTTTTGATCAAACACAAAACTTGTTTCTGGAAACGAGACAGTTTTGTTGTGAAAAATGAGTAATGATTTCTTTGTTTAATCTGTATTTGTGTATTTACTCGCCTTTTTTTTTATTCACCACTTGGCACATTCAAAACAAAACAATGCAGACAGGTATTGATCTACAAAATAACCAATTTGATAAGCAAAGAGGATTAACAACAACAATAGAGTAAACATTTTTTAAACAAGTTTTTTTCTTTTGAGTAAATAATTCCTTAATGTGGATTAAAAACGTACTACTTCTATTGGTATTTCATAAATGAAATAATAATCATTATTTCACTTATGATTATTTCATAAGTGAAATAATCATACGATTATTTCACTTATGACACTTATGACATATAAGGATTTCAACCAGGCTAAATTAAAATAAAAAAAATATGTATGTCCATTGCAATTAGAAAAACATAATTTAAAATTAAAATGAGATCTTTTCAGAGGTTTTTCGTGAATATGTGTGGCTGTTGTCTTACAAAATGCCATGTGGTGCGACTGATTTAGCTTAAAGTAAGGTATTTCCCATGAGATACTAAACATTATTTTCATAAGTTTCCATTTATTTAGTGTGTTTAGAAACGTTTTTTTTTTTTTTTTATTTATTTATCTGGCAATTATGACAGCTTTTTTCCCCCCGCCCCAAAAATTAACCAGTTCCATGTACATTTGTCTTGTAGTTTTTCTTGTATTTTTCTTCACCATTTCATCAAACCGATAAACACCAGTCACTCGATGATACCAACAACCAGACATTTTGAAATGTCTTGTCTTATTTCATATGTACTAAGATATTAGCACCAGAAACTAGACCAAAACTTACACTCCAACAACAAAGACAACAAAATGACAAGTCATGGAAAAATGGTCAACAAATTTTGAATGCTTTAATTAGGACGAAACAACTGAAGTTGAAAATTGTACTTTTAATGTTTGACTTTTGTAAAACTTTACAATTGGTGTTTAGGTATTGTTTAGAATGTCTTCCAATAACACATAGTTACCTAGTCAAAGTTTTAAATTTACTGTAATATGTATGTCAGAAAGTCTCAGGATGTGTCTTTTTAACATACAAACTGCTTCTAATTATGGAAATTTGCACAACTTTCCTATAAGTTACATTGCTACGTTTTTAACGTTTCCAGTTGACTTGTGTTTTTGGTTTATGTGGAACTACGTGACAACAGAGTCAGATAGAATATAAAACCCAAAGTTTCCCTGTTTTTCTTTTTCTCTATTTTATTATACATGACCCTGTACCTGCAGCTCAGGGGATACTTTAAATGCGGCGTTGTTCTTTTGCCACCAGTTGCTCATTCAAACCAAATTTGCATGACTCTTTGCATAAATCAGCAATCTGCAAACCACTGATGCCCTCCCACATCCACTCCATCTTCATCTCTGCAAGAGGCCTGAAGGACTCATACAACGAGAGCTTAAATGACACTCAACCATTACCTTTCTGACTGGTCTCTTCAGGCCGTTCCTTTTTATTCATACTCCACTCCACATATATTAGGGCATTTAAGTCCTTTGTCTCCAAAACCATGGCAGGAAATGAGACAATAGAAATGTGTCTTGTAATCTAGACAGATTGAAAATGTCATAGTATGAATTAACAGAGTATGTTTCACTGAATAATGATGCTTACAGCTTATCAGCATTGGGAAACGACAGAAGGTCGCCGTTTCATAATGAGTCACAGAGGCTGATGGTTATGTTCAGAAAGTAGCTCGATTATTGATTCGACGTCCGATGTTCATAGCTGGAAATGGAAAAGCAGCACAGCCGGCTTCTATCGTATGAATTATAAATGTGCCGAATGGGTTGACGGTCTTTAACCCAAAGCTCATTATTAATGTACTCTGAAAGCCCAACAATGCGGCAGCACCTCCGTTGAACAGAACGCAGCGCGTCCAGACACGTGTCCGAGCGGGACGGCTTTCTGCAGAAACAAAGACCCTGGAGAAGGTGAGTAGTTTCAGTAATACATGTAGCTACTTCCACAGAGGAGCTGTAAGGCCAGGGAAATTTCACAGGACGAGTTCCAAGAAGGATGTAAGAGCGATTTCTCTTCTCTTACGGTGTCTTCACACCTGATTGTCCAGTAGACTTGGCTTGACTGGGGACCAAAATTGCAACATCCATTATATTTTCAGCTGGTGCCGCTCGCTTTCACACCGCTCTGTGTCAAACAAACTGAAACCTTTGACAAAGTTGTTTAGCTCTTCGCCTGTGGGGGCGCTGCACCAAGAACCACTGAAGGAAACGACACAAAAACCTCTGAAGAAGACATGAATGCAACGGAATGTAAGCAAAAATGGCTGTAGTGTCAGATTTTAGCGGATATAGGATTTCTCCTTTGTCGTTGGTAAAAGACCACAAGCCATTTCTACTACTAGCGCTAGACTCTAACGTTTGTTTTGGTTGTATTTACCCAGAATTCTCTGTGCTCCAGTTCGCAGAGAATCTACATATGCATTCACACCAGACCAGAGTTCACTTCAACAGAACCAAAGAGCTATGTTTTTAAACGTACCAGAGTTCACTTTTTTGTTCCGCATCAAAGTTTGATTACGTATTCACACCTCCCCAAACAAACCGGACTTTCTAGGCAAACAAACTAAATGTGGATTCGAGTCGCATGACTTGGAATCGAGATTAAACAACTTTACTCTAAATCCGATGCAAGACCTCTCTTGGACTTGAGTCATAAAACTTTTATCTTACACCAAAAATAAAATGTGTGACAGCAGAACCGTGCCTGCTGAACAATCCAGCCCACTGTGTGCCTCTGGCTATTTGTCAATGTTTTCTCCTCCTGTTGCCGCAGCAAGCACAATAACTATCCCGTGTTGTTTACCTACTTTTTCTTCTGCTTCCTCCAATGAAAGCAAAAAAAAAAAAAAAAAAAAAAAAAGCCAACAGAGGGGGAGAGGAGCTGTCATCAGCTGCCATCAAAAAGGAGCACAAAGTTGAGAAAAGACGGAAGAAAGCCATGCCTGGTATCAGCCAGGATACTAGGCAACATCAGTCTGAACAACTGTAACGGTAAGACACTGTTAGGAACATTTTCAATCCAGCAAGCAAGTGTCTCAGGATGGATTCTTAATTGCGAGACTGGAGACAGTGGAGGCTGCCAGCGGTGGTATGGACATGTTGGTTGAACTGCAATCTACCAGACTTTAACTTTATGTGGCAACATTGCCAGTATTTCAAGTATCCAGATTGAAAGATATCCTCTTATTATGTATCCACAGCAGATCTCTGTGTTTTCTGAACCTCAAGCCAAGTTATTTCATCCAAGCTGGCCGATAGTAGAACCACGTTCAACAAAGCAACTTAATTAGAAAGTTCACTTTTATATGGTTCCTTTCTTTTTTTTTTTTTTTTTTTAAATACTATATTTAAAAAAATTGCTCAAAATGGAAATAACAAGGCTTGGTGTAAATTCAAACTGGAAGACTCTTTATCTCGCCTGCACCGTCTGTCACCTCATCGTAAGCCTCCTTCTCTCTGACGGGATTCAAGCACCAGAGTTTTACTTGTCAAATTCAAATAGACTTTTTAATAACTACTTTCTCTCTATGTTGGTCTTTCCAAGTTGAAATGCAGTTATTTTATGGTTATTTCTGTATCCTGGATTAGTTTGTTCATTCGTGTTTGTAGACGGTGGCGGAGTTTTGGTGATTTCTGAGTAAAGACGGCGACATTTTCTAGGGAATACAAATTGAGGAAAATGTCTCAGCAATGCCAGCTCCACTAACACAAATAGCTAATACACGTTTGTTGCTGGGTTTCAGATGACGCATCATCGACGTCACCCAACGTAGATGGAGGGCAAGTAAAGGCAGCCCGTTTATTTCTGTTGATCCAGCATCAAAATGTCTAAAGTTTGTGTCCTGTACTGTTGTTCCAACCATTCTAATAGAGAGAACGATGAATGTAATTTTTGTGTTTCGAAGGTAGTTGGTCACAAGGGAGTTAATTTTTAAAAAACTTACCAAAAATAAAGAGGAGAAAAGTGAATCAACAATCGACGACTAAAAACAGGAGGTGCGGAAACTAACAACGCCACAGTTTGCAGCGCCACTTTCTAACAGGTAAAGATCATTGTTTAAATTGATGGTTAAGTGGATAGCCTCGACACCGGGTAAATTCTCAGGATTATAAGAAGTCTTTTTTACCGAGATAATATGGATCGTATCCTAAATATACACATATTTTTTTCGAGATGCCTCATCTGCTCCAGCCTACTTAGGGCATTAGTGTACTCTTGATCCATTTTGCTTTGTTTTGAACCGGAGAAATCCACTTCTGGACCTCCATCTGAACTGTGCGTGTCATCCGGGTCACGTGCCTGAAACCCAGCGATAAACTCCAAAATCTATTTTTTTGTCATTTAAGCTAAAGTGATTCCTCTTTCTTACACACAGCTCTCCTCAACTAACATTTACTCAAATCTATACCAAAATTTTAAAAAAGAATGATGTTTTTTGCGTATCCACTATAATATTTTGTGTCTCCATTGGCATTGAGGTTTAGTGGCAGAAACACACCATGTAGGAAATCAGTCAGTTTATCTGCACTGGAATTGTGAACTTGCTCATTCACTCAGCTCCTCGGAACATTGGCATAGCTTTACTGAAAGTACTTTTTTATATTTTGTTTGTTGCTAACCGCTTTTATCTTTTCACTTCATGTGTGAACAGTGATATTATTTATTTGTTCATCATTCTGATTATATAAACCTCTAATGTTCCCTCTAGCAGGTTTGCAAAGTTTCAAGCAGCATTAAATCCATTAGATCTGATTTCAGAGTTTTTTGGTTTATGCTAACATAAAGGATAAAACTATCCAGATATTGTCACAAATGAACTAGGCTAATAAAATAAAAAAAAGCAAGTTTCTGCATATAACATGCACACTCAGGTTTTTAATAACAGCATCATGCTGCTGAGTCATGCATAAAGATGACACTTCATGTTTTGAGCAGCTTTAGAGGCATTTTGCACTGAATGCTCTATTATTACTGTGTTGCATGCATCTCCATCCCTCTTTCTGCATTGACTTCTTCTAATCTGAGACAAAATGTACAATGTTAAACTTTTCCTTCAGGCCAAGGCTCCTGGGAAACAACTCTGCATGAACAGAACCATTTGCTTCTATCTTTTTTTCTTTCCAGTGCATTTATGCCACTATATATGTCCTTCACTTTATGCCAGCTCCCTTGTGATCTCTGAGTCTGACTCTCTCTCTGCAGGCGTGTTTGCATCCAAGGCTGTCTGTCTCAGTCCTGCTGCTGATCATCTCACCGACCTGTTTGTGTTTTTCATTCCCTTCTTGTTTCCCAGGTCGTTTTAGCAAGGCACCAAATCAGAATGTTTTTGTTTTTATCAAGTTCAGATTCACAATTTTTGCAACCCCCTGCTCTGCCAATATTGATTGTAGCCAATTCTCTTTCAGATTTGTCAATAAAAGAATTCAAAATGGATTGCTGCGTTTGGGGTCAGTAGGAGCAGAGGCGACGTCACACTGTGTGTGTGACAGCACAGAAAAGCTGAGAATTGAAAGACTATATTTTACTGTTCTGAATAAAAAGAAACAAATCATTACAGTGACACTTTAAACATTAGCATAGTTAGTATTCCTAACTGTAAACAGAAGTGTCTATGTATAATCACTAGAGAATGTAGATCCTAACCTTTTTATATAATATTAGAAATACATTAAAAGATGCAATTCAATTATTCAATTCCTTTCTTAAATAAGAAAATAAACATTCACTTAGCCCTTTCTGCTTAACTGAGCATTAGTGTGGGGTAGGGAAGATTAGCTGACTATTAATAACTGAATAGCAAAAGGTGAATAATAGGAGCTTTTTTTTCTTCTAACAGAATTTGAACCGGGTGGAGCTAAAATAAGACAACTGGACGAGTTTTGGGTAACATATTTAAATAAAAAGAAGGTTTTTCATTTTTCATCATGTAAAATGTGTAAATTATTTGCACGGTTCTAGCTTAATCACTGTGTGCTCCAGTTAATTAATATGCAACTAAATTAATTGCTGATTACTTCACTAATCGACTCATCACAATCAATCGTTTCAGTCCCCCTCTTCCTTTACGCTGTGGCTTCTTTCTGTAATGTGGCACTGTGGAAAAATACAACATTTAGAAATAAACTCACTCGACTTCCCTCACTTCCTATTTTCGCAGTTCCACCATAAACTCATCATAAACTTTTTAGAGAACAGCTTCCACACAAAGTCAGCCCACTCCCCCGAGGAAAAGACGTTCTTAACTTCACCCTCTGTCTCTCTCAACGCCTCGCATCATTAGGGCTCTTCTGAAGTTTCCTCAGCTCTATGACAATCCATAATTGAAAATTAAACCTGCGCTCCGACTCTGACGCTACGTGTCAATCAGACAGCAGAGAGGAAGCCAGGCAGGAGGAGGAAATGGACTGGATAAAATGCATGTTTAGTATCAGAAATGGGGGGGAGGATGGACTTAATTGAGCAGTAATAGTAACGCTATCTCTAGCGTTCTGTAACGCTAGAGATAGAAAGCGTTACAGAAGAGAGTTTTAGAAAGCACTCTATGTTTAAAACCATATGTACAAATACAAGCATACATTTGTTCACGCTTGGGTTATTAGTTAGGATTTCTGAAGCCTCCTTTAGATTTTTTATACCCTACAAAACTCACAATATACAGTAGTAAAACTAAACATTCAAAATCTAAACAGACCAAGACTACAGAGACGCATTATGAGTCTCCAAAAATGCAGGAAAACAAACCAGATTTGTTCCTCGTCCGTCCCGCTAAAGGCTTCCAAACACTCACTGAACGAGCAACAAAGTTGCTAAGCAGGCAGCGGTGGGCAACATTCACACTCTGCCCGGCAACTGGTCCAAAAGGCAATATTTAATATGTCATTTTTTTTCAATGTTTCCTTGCAAATTCACTTACAGCATCTGTTCATCAAACTTTAGATTCTTTGATTCATTTGCATTTCTAACGCTTTTAATATTTGTTATTTTCTCCATCGAGTTGCTGAATGGGCATGTTTCATCTTTGTGTATTTGACTTATGTTCACAGTGATTTTATTGGCTCCGAATGTCGGCTTTTTAATGTCTTTATGCTGTTCATATCTGTCTGTGCTGTTTCTTCACTTAATTCCAAAATGTTTTAATGTTTTATTCTGGATATTAATCTAAGCATTTGGCCTCATATTTGTTCAACTTTTTTTGCCTGGTCGTTGCTGAAACTTCTATAAAGCATAAAAGAATAAAGAATAAAACTTTGCATTGGATTTGAAAGCCTGGAAAATGATCTATTAGTAGAATCATTCTATTTCAGACTGATATAGACAGCAGGTCGTACAGTGTTATGAATTGAATCTGAGTCAATTGTTGTATTTTCAAACCATTTCTGATGTAGAATTAAACCCAAAATGAAAATTATTCAGTAGACTTTTTTTTCTCAAACACTGATAGTTTAGTTCTTTTCTTCCCTCTTTGGTTGTCTTACTTTAACCATTTTTGGGGGGGAGTTAAAAACAGACTCAAAAACTCATCTCTGCGCATTTCTGCCTGTAGTTCAGCTAAATAAAACTCATGCAGGCTGAAAATGTATCTTTGATTTTTGAAATGGGGAATTTGTTATTTTAAAAAAAAACAAAAAAAAAACAAAACAAAAAAAACACAATTTTCTTTCTTTCTCAATTTTAGGTCTGAAAATAAAGCAAAATAGAAAACTTTTCTTTCATTTATGGTACATATTTCAGGATATTTGTGAATCTCCAACCTAATAGCGAGAAAACTCGAGCAAAAAATGTCATTGTTATTCTGTGACGGAATTTCGATTCATTAAAAAAAGCTGTTCATTATTTTTAGTCTAACAAGAGCCTCTGCTGTAGCGGAATATATAGCCTACGGCAAACATGTCATAATTTTTGACAGAGCACTAAATGGACTCAACAGAGAGGAAGTTGGCACCTCTGGGAACTTTTCGTCGTACTGCGAACAATAACTATGTATTCAAATATGGACTATCCCATGACTCCAAACTCTTTCTGCTGGGTCGAAGCCAACCAGACTCACCAGGTGTGCTGCGGGGCGGGAGTCCATCTGCTCCGGCTTGCCGGCACGACCGCGTCCGTCGCCACGCAGCGTGTCTTTAAGTTTTCCACGCAGACGGCGCGGGACACCGCGGCGGCGAGGATTTTACGTGGAGCTCTCCGGACTTCCTGTTCTTCCCGAAAGTCCCGCTTTCAGCAGGAGGCGCGCGAGGAAGAGATGGATCATCTGGGAGTCCGCATCAGCGACGAGCCGCCGGGTGGGAAAGGGGGTCGGGGGTTCGAGCCTTCTGTCCATCGGAGGCGACGTGGCAGATGTTCCACGGGAGTGGGTGTGTGAATGTGTGTGTAAGGGAGAAAGAGAGACCGTCGTGATGGTCACAGTGCTCCGCGCGGACCGCTCAGGTGAGTCCGGAGCTGCGCGCGCTCCGCTGCGCTCTGACAAACACAGGCTGATCTCGGAGCAGTTCGAGCGCGTCAGAGGGAGGGAGGGTCTGTCTGTCTGTCTGTCTGCCTGTCTGTCTGCCGCTGCTGCACACCGAGCTGTGACTTTTGATTCCGACCGAGAGGATCGTCGATGGATGCGCGGGCGAGGATTAGGAGCCACTGAGAGAGAGAGAAAAAAGAGAAAGAAGTCTGACTTTTTTTTCTTTCTTTTTTTTTTTTTTTCCCTCAGAATTTTGACTTTAAAGTTAAAAATCAGGATGCTGACAAAAAAAAAAGAGTCAAAATTTCGAGAAAAAAAATGTAGAATTCTGAAGAAAAAAAATCAAAATTCTGAGTATTTGTTTTCTTTTCAGTGGTCGCAGTCCCATCATCTTGAAGTGATAGGCCAAAAATATTTACACCAATTTAACTTTTCTGCTTTTTATCACTTCACATGCACAAACTTGTGTGGATTTTATTGGCATCTTTTACTGGAAATAAAATTTGCAAGGTGCCAGATACATAGTTACGTGTATTTTATGTTCTGTTTGATGCGTGCAGCATTTTCATGATATTCTGAAAGTAACAGAGTTACTTGAGTGCACTATGTAACAGCACTGTGTGCCTGGTAAATACACTATATCAACCCATTCCTGGGTACATAAGGACTGGATAGGCAACAAATTCATTTCGGGGCATTCATTTCTCTTGTTATTTATGAAATCATTTCTCTTAAAACCTTGGAATCCCTTTATGGAGTGACCAGCAGTGTGTGCGCCGTCATATTTGCATTGCAGTTGAGCTTCTCATTAGGCAACAGACACACCCAGACTCCCACCACAGATAGCAGCCATCCGCCAGCTCAGACTCACAGACCGTCAGCTAGTCAGGGTGGGGGGTTATCATCTGAGACAACGACCACCAGACACTGATGGATGCTAAAGTGAAACTAGTGATGATGGCAGCGGAAGCATCCATCATGCCTTGTTAAACGCCCGCTAGCAGCGCAGGGATAAACCACTGATGTGCTGCTGACACAACGAGTTCCACCAAGAACCACACTGAAGGAAAAGACACAAAATCCCCCGAACGAGACACTGAGTGCAACTTCCTCCGTCACAAAATGTAAACAAATGTAACAGCATCAGCTTTTAGCGCCCGTGAGTCATTTCGACT
Source organism: Poeciliopsis paucimaculata (assembly GCA_903067055.1). Lineage (NCBI taxonomy): Eukaryota > Metazoa > Chordata > Actinopteri > Cyprinodontiformes > Poeciliidae > Poeciliopsis > Poeciliopsis paucimaculata. The sequence continues at coordinate 6,238 of CAEGAD010079425.1, read as the reverse complement.
GCTAGCGCCAGACACAAGGGTTTGTTTTGGTTGTGTTCACCCAGAATGCCCTGCGTTGCAGACCGTTTCCTGCTTTTGGAGCGGTCTCTGGTCCACTTGGCGTCCACGCAGGTGTTAGAAACACGCCAGAGTTCACTCCAGCCAAACTGAACCGCGGCGGACCAGATGATACCAGAGATCAATTCAAACCTCGCCAAAGTCTGAACCGTTCCTGCATCACACCGAGGTGCTTCTGAGGTTTGATGAGGTCAGAGTCAACTGATTGTGTTTTGTCTTGTACAACCACCTATTACTATTAACTACAGTGGGGTAAGAACAGATGACATGACAAAGATCTGACAGCAGCCAGCCTGCTGACCCTCACTGATGCCATAAGTCTATTATTGATCCCTCTTGTGCCTCATCTGTTTGCTTCCTTGGTTGTCACTCTCGGTATGTCTTTCAGTGTCATCTTTAAATACTCTGCCTCAGGTATTTTTATTTAAATTTCATTCAGTGGTTGCTGTATTCTGTTAATGACTCCAAAAGTTTTCTCTTTGTAGGGCTGGGAGGTGTGGAAATGATAAATAGGAAATGTTAGATAACCAAAGAGTTGAGAATAAATTGAGAGATAAAGTAACAACAGCAGCAAAAATGGTCTGGAATAGTCTGTGATTAATCTGTCAGACAGGGAATGCATTCAATTTTACAATTTTAGCAGCTATTATTTGAGCTGTCCATCACAATCAATGTTTCAGCTTTGATTCCTTTGTGACCATTTCAATTTCTTTTAGGACAAAAATTGAAATCTTGGTTTTAGCTCATTTTTATTAGCTTATTTAACTGAGTCAAATTTCTGTTTTGTTTTGTTACTGTGTCGTATTTTATTATTATTATTATTATTATTATTATTATTATTGTTTGTTGTTTTTTTTAAACGGGTCACTTCTGTAAATGAGTTCCTAAACTGCACTTTCTTGTGGAGTACCTCAGAGTTCTGTCCTCGGTCCTATTTTGTTTTCATTGTAAAAATGCTGCGACTTGGTCAAACCGTCATATTTCAATAACATTTTTTCATTTGCATGATTATCACCCCGTATGATTTTACGAAAAACAAATATCAGACAGCCAAAGTAATCCAGGAATTTTGTGGTCAGTGGTCCTGGATCCACAGATGCACTAGACTAACATTTTGGATTGGCTGCACCGATGTCCCTGACTTTTTTTTTTTTCTTTTTTTTTGTAGGTGGCCAAGTTAAAAAAATATTCTGGAAAGCACATTTGATTCTGCCGTTTGGCTGTTTGAAATCTTTTCTTTGTTTTAATTGTTTTTGGGTGATACTGTCAACAGAACCTCAAAATCTGGATCGCCAGACTTTAAGGAAGAGTTTAGATTTTGCAATGGAGTTGCTTGTGGAAAACAATTTACTGGGTCTCAGGCAACTTCTACCACATCTTAGCACAAATACCATCAACTAAACTATAACCATCTGCCAAGCTTAAATTTTGACGGTGTGAAGTGGAAATATATACTCAGAAATAATGAGATAAAACAATTTCATAGTCACATAATTGTGTGACAAACATAGTATTGGCCTTTAAAAAGCTTCTTACCTATTCTGTGTTCTGCGACATGCAATGAAATGCAACATCATGCAACAGCTTCCACCCGGTACCTTCCCTGCTGAATAATTCACTGCCCAGCAAATCCAACATCTTTAAGTCATGTTTTGAGAAGCAGCGTTCCGATTTTCATATGCAGTCAAAACTTGTAGTGGGCTGACAAACTATTAAAATTTATGAGGACTTCCACAGATTATACAGCTTGGCCTCCATGTTGGCGCAGCTGCTTAATTCAATTCAAAAAGGCTTTATTTGTCCCCTAGGAACCGTCAATGTTGTTGTAGCTCATATTATAAAGGTTTGCTCAAAGAGTTGCTGCAGATGCTGATGTGTATGGGCTATTTTAGTGGTTTTGTAAAACTAATACTGTTGTTATATGAGGATGCTGAGGTTTATTAATTATGTTAGTTGTTTTACGAATCTCCAGGTGTTCCAGAAGAGTCTCCAGCTTTCTTTATCAGGTTGTTTAGCTTTTTAAAGTCAGTTAGAGAAGATATGGTACTTCTTGCTTTAAACACTGAAAGACCTGCAGTTCATCCAGAAGCGGCATAGACTCCTCAATCACCCCATTTCCCATGACGGCAAGAGCTTAATGTGTTTCTTGAACATAAACAAAACAATCATCTCCATTGTTTTGTTTATGTTCAAGAAAATCTTAAACAATCTTCCTACACTATGACGTAAAGTGGTCCACCATCTCTCTGTACTCACTCAGCCTGTTAGTCTCTGATTCACCCAGTGACTGCAGAGCATTTCTGTAGATGCAGACGTCTGTATTGGGTCGGAAGTTAGAGGAACACAGAATTAAATAAAATGGTGTGAATACAGTACCCTGTGGCGCTCCTGTGCAGCTAACACACTGATTAGACACACTGTCATGATGGGTCCTAGTTTCTTTACCCACATACAGACCACCAGGAGAACGGGGGTGATATTAAATGGAAAGGTTAAATCTGGAGAAAAACAGAGACCAACTAGACTTTCGGGGGTTTAATCTTTTGGCGAATTGGAGATAGGAGAGGTTCTTGTGGCCTGTCCAAATCAGCACGAGATGTTCAGCATCCCCCAACCAATGCAGCCACTCCAAGGCAAGCTTTATAGCTAGCAGTCCTCGATCTCCCACGTCATAGTTCCGATCTGGCAGAGACAACCTGCAAGAGAAAAAGGCACAAAATGGGTTTTATTATCTAGGTCAGAGATTTGTGAAAGTACGGCTCCTACTCCAGTATCAACATTTACGCTGATGATCTCTGCCTTTTTGACATTTCCTCTCAATCTCAGTCAGATTAGAAAGAATTTTCAACTCTTTCTCTGGAATATTGACCTGATGTTGGAACTTTTAAGGTTCCTCTGGAAGGTAAAGCTCTAGCATCTAGCATTTTTGCCCTCCATTTTTACTTAGATACAGGTTTCTATTTGAATTATGGTACTGCAGTTGCCCGGTTCGCAGTAAAAATGGCACGTGCTGTAAACTGTGCTGTTTACAGCACGATGTACAGTAATGTGTAGTATCCATCACACATTCAATTTTGGCCTTATCTGACCTGAATGTCTTATTTTTTGTTTAGCTTGTTTGTTTTAATGCTTGCATTTACTCAAGTTGCCTTAGTCTGATATTTTTAACTTGATATCTTGTGGCTGACGCCATGTGAACTCCTTGATGTTCAAACACATTTTTAATTGCTGTGTGTTTTTGTTTAGACAGGAAAGCCTTCTGGTTTCCTTTGCTCTTAGGAAAAATAACAAGGTTTACTTTAAAATGAACTCATTAAAGCAACCGTGTTAACCTTTGAGGTCAAGAGGCTTTCTCTAATCTTCTGTTGTTTTGCCACTTTTCTAAGCTCATGCAACTTGTACACTAGCTTGAGGTTAAAATCATTTACAGTGTAGTAATAATTTAAAAAAAAAAAAAAAAAAAATCAACTCAACAGAATGACAACTTAGAAAGTGATTTAAGATATGATGGACATTCATGTCTGCAGATTTAGTTTGCAGACTAAATTGCCGGGATGAGTTGAATCTACAGTGGGGCCTAATAATACCAAATCATGTATATCTAATCTCTTCCTGCTCCCTTTAAGGGAGGTATGGCAAGCTGCTAAACCTGTAATTATGGTCCAAACATGAAAGGAGCAGAGAAAACACAAAGCCTTGTTTCCTCCTGATAAAGGGAGATATGTATACGTGCACTGAATTGATGGGAATTTGTTTCATTTGTTGAACGGCCAAAGCTGTACCAGAACGTACTCCACACTAAGGATGCTGATGAAACTGGTAGAACGGAGTCATCATCCCCATGGGAAGTGTCCTGGACCGACATGGTGCTGAAAAGCCGCCCAGCAAGGAGGAAGCCATTACTCCAGAAGAACAAACCCACACAGGGACAAAGAAGTTCATTTTTGGAGATGAAACCAAAGCGGAAGTGTTTGGCTGTGATTACCATCGTTACAGCAAACTCTTGTTGGAAACGTGTGGAATGATTCCCAAAATGTTTGGTCCAAATCATAAAGTTCAAAGGTAATGCTACAAAGTACTGAGGAAATGTATGGAAACGCCTGACTGTGAAGACATTAATCAATCATCCATGACAGACTCTTTATTTTTTATTATTGAGGCTTTTAGCAAACGAAATACATTTAGATATTCTAACTGACCTAAAACGTAAGAAGTTTGCTCTTATTTAACTTCAGACACAACAGAAAAAGGTGTATTTTTTTACTTGATGTAAGTAAACTTCTGGATTCACCTGTATCTGATGATCATGTAATTATGTTTTTTTTTTTCCAATTAAGAATTTATTCAACGGTAAGTCACGGTCATCCAGAAGACGGTAATTCATTTCTTCACAGTGAGCATATGCAGCCTCCAACAATGTAAATTATGAATCAGACAACACCAGTTTGGCCTTGAGATTATGCCCTGCTGACAAAAACGCGATGCTCACCTTCTGCAAGATGCCGCCGTGATGCAAGACCTGCACAGGGTTTCAATATTAATGACATACACAAGCTGATGTGTTTCATCCCATCGGCCCACTGGGGCTCAGCATGCAGCTGCTCTTCACATGTGATCAAACCCCCTATCAGATGTTACTTCTGCTTCAATGGAAACACTTTGAAGTAATGCTACTCTTACTTTAGTGCAAATTTTTTTTTAGGGGGTAGGGGGGTTGCTGCTCTAGTCAACTTGAATGATTTCAGCGACTGAGGAACAAGCACATTTTTATCGGGGAATTTTTCTATCACAATTTGAGAGCACACATTTTCAGTCTGAAAGCAGGAGTTCATCATCCCCCATGAAATCCTGCTTTCAGAATTTCATGGTTGTTCTCAAAACTTTTAATACTTGTGCTTACATTTGGAGTTTGAAAGCAGGACTTTGTGTCTCTCTTTTGAAAATTGTAATGCTCGTCCTCAAAATTTTTGCTCTCTTTTAAACATTGTTCAAATGTGGCTCAGAGGTTGCCAGGCAACTGCGCCTTTTTGTTCCAAGCACAAAATGTTTCACAAGCGAGCAGAGAGGTTAGCAAGCGGAGATTTGATCTGGGAAGGGTCAAGTTTCGAGTGCGAGGAGAAAGGTTTGAGAAAGCACAGTGAATACTTGAAAGAGAGCAGAAGTTTTGAGGTCAAGCATTGCAAGTTTTGAGGAGAAAGACATCAAGTCCTGCTTTCAAACTGAAAATGTGTGCTCCCAAATTATGGCAGAAAAATCCCCCCATATTTTAACCCTTGACTTTAATATGCAAAACAAAGGAAACAGGTAAGATAAAAAGGAAGTCTGAAGTCATATCAAATTGATGTTTTGAGATTATATTAAAATGAGTTTAAACAGAAACATATCTAAGAGTTGCAGGATATCAGGTCTTGTGTCCTGGAGTTGAGACCCCTGATCAAGTGAATGAAAAACATCATGGAAGTCAAGAAAGAGAATAAAACTATTTTCTGATATTAAAACTGAGTAATAAGACAAGCGTTATATTATCAATTATATGGCTTCCAACCATAAAATCATGTTGAGTTTCCTGAAAAACACCATGAAGCTCTCTGCAAAATGGAGGAAGAGGAAGTTAGGTTAGCTATGAAACCATAATCACCTCTCTTTTTTTGTTTCGGTGATCAATTTAAAGTTAGTACAATTGCTTTATGGTCTGTTAAGGGTGTTGGCATAATTTCTGTTTGGCAATGCTCCGATTGTCCAAGACTTGTAGCTACGGATCAGATGAGACCACAGAAGTCAGTCATCCAACAGCCTGGGGTGTCCTGTTGTCAAGAGCACATATGACATCATGCTCAACCCTTATGATTGAACATGGTGTTTGTTAGGGACAATCTATGATGAGCACAGAACAGAACACTACTAGGGTTAGGGTTAGAGTGTCAGGTTAGAGAGACCAACCTTTTTGGACAGTGGGAGGAAGCTGGAGCACCCGGAGAGAACCCACGCCTGCACAGGGAGAACATGCAAACCATGCAGAAAAAGGCCTGGAATTGAACCCAGAACCTTCTTGCTGCAAGGCAACAGTGTTACCAACTGCGCCACTGTGCATCATGCCTTCTTTCCTAAGACTTTAAACTTATATTTTCATGGTGTGGTCTGTGCTCATAAAATGAAGTCAATATGTTAACTTCAGTTCAGG